>JAJAQA010000001.1:1324191-1461691 GCA_021464565.1 Rutilus rutilus | reverse complement strand
CGCTGCATTGCGCCGGGTGTAAGATAGGGCCCTAGGGCACAATCATCCGCATACTGCAATTCCAGCACGTGAACCAACTGAAGCTTTGTGACTGCCTGGAGCCTCCTGATGTTAAAGAGGTCACCATCCAGTCTATAAGCCACTGCAACCCCACATTCTTCTTCCATCTCTTTATACAGCAGCTTTGTAACAAACAGTAAGAAGATGTTAAACAAGACAGGTGCAAGAACACAACCCTGCCTTACTCCACTATCTACTGCAAAGGGTGCCGATTCTAATCCACCCAATGTTACTTTGGCGGTCATCCCATCATGAAACTGTCACAAGATTGTGGTAAACTTTATAGAGCATCCAAAATGCAAAAGCACTTTCCATAAGAGGTCACGATGTACAGTATCAAAAGCCTTGGAAAGATCCACAAAAGAAGTGAACAAATAGTAAGATTTTATCATGTCGTGGAACTGTCCTAAGGGCCTCATCCAGTGCCTCATAGAAACTGTCCTTCACCTCTTTTGCTGATGGAAGAGTAGGTGCATAAGCACTGAAAATAGTAGCATATTGTTTTCCAGCAAGGGGAAAGCGGAGTGACATTAACCTCTCACTGATGCCAGTCGGGGCCTCAGTGAGGTTTGGGAGAATGCTATTTTTAATCGCCAAAGCGACACTATGTTGTCCTCCTGTAGGGTACCCTCTCCAGAAAAATGTATAACCCTCACCTTCCTCCTTTAATGATCCTTCACCCAGAAGTCTGGTCTCACTTAGTTTAGCTATATCGATGTTATAACGCTTAAGCTCAGCAGCGAACAATGCTGTCCTTCGACCAGGCCGATTAGTGCCATAGTTTGAATCCAGGAGAGTTCTAATGTTCCATGTTGCTATACGTAACGAAATATATTTCTTTTGCATTTTGCGACTGCTGAAACAGAATGACCCGATAGGTGCGGCATCCTATCCAGGCTAGGTCTGAGTGGGCAATGTTTAGATCACCTTTTCTAGATCCTTCCCCAACTGGGGTGAGCAGTGCGATTCCTTAATAGGACTGCTCAGATGCACAGGGGTCTGCCGGGAAAAGCTGCCACTCATTCCAGCTGCTGACGGCCATATACCCTGTGCCGCCACTGTGCAGAGTCTGAGCTAGAGGCTCCCAGATCATTCAGTCCTGCCCCCGTTGCCAAGCACTCCATCGCCGGGGGACTTGATTACAGAGGATCTTGAAGACACACCACAAGATAATAGATGATACCTGCGCACAGAAGTGATTTAAGTGATGAGAGAGATGCACATGCTCCAACACCACTACTTTTCTGTAGGGGGATGTAATCCGATGGCAAGGACAGAATCCCCCCTGGCAGGAGGCATCAGGAGGCTGCCAGAACTCCGGTCTGTTGGAGGACTGCCTTAATGTACGCCTACCAGCACATGCTTTGTTTTCAGGGTGTGCTCCCCTAGCCTTAGTCTTACCAGACTTACCTGAAAGGCAGCGGGACGGTGGTTTATAATAAAATGACCTCTGGGGACCACCGCAGCTCCGAGATCTCCTGTCAAGTTAGCCTGAGACCGCAAGGCACCCAGTTACCGTGTGTAGCCACGTGGAGGCCTGACAGGAGTCTAGGTGAAGGAGAGGCTTTGTACTGGCATGGGGAGACTTACACAACAGTTGCTTCCCTGTTCACCACCAAGGGCTAGCCAGCGGCAGTGAGCTGTAAGCAAGAGGCTGGCAAGCAAGTAACAGACAAGTTGTAACACAAATGGTGCTTGAGTTCATGTCACACAGCCTGTCCATTACGGCTGAACCATTTGAGGAAAAGTGTATTTTTCTGCTATTTAAACTGTAGGGAGCCTTAAAGCTTCTCTATTGGCAGAAGGGTTTATAAGCGATTCTAACAACAAATCTGTTGAAATATCTGCCGTATGTTGCCTTCCCAACTTCACATTATCAGAGACCCAAACCCATGCAGTTCATGTAATTACCAAATGACAGACAAAACTGAGCCAAAATACCCTAGAGTTTGATTGGACACAAAATACCCTAGAGTTTGATTGGACACAAAATACCCTAGAGTTTGATTGGACACAAAATACCCTAGAGTTTGATTGGACACAAAATACCCTAGAGTTTGATTGGACACAAAATACCCTAGAGTTTGATTGGACACCAAATACCCTAGAGTTTGATTGGACACCAAATACCCTAGAGTTTGATTGGAAACAAAATACCCTAGAGTTTGATTGGACAAACATTGGAAAGTGTTTTCTCCTGTTGAAGCATGTTATATTTGTTTTGCTCGTCAGTGATGGAGTGGTGTGTGTGTGTTGTTCCTCCTCCTCGTCAGTGATGGAGTGTGTGTTGTTCCTCCTCCTCGTCAGTGATGGAGTGTGTGTTTATGTGTGTGTGTGTGTGTGTGTTTCAGAGGCCGGTGGGCCCTCGTTCACCGTGGGCAAGGCTATCTGGCTGCTGTGGGGTCTGGTCTTCAATAACTCGGTCCCCGTGCAGAACCCGAAGGGAACCACCAGTAAGATCATGGTGTCGGTGTGGGCCTTCTTCGCTGTGATCTTTCTGGCCAGCTACACTGCTAACCTCGCCGCGTTCATGATCCAGGAGGAGTACGTGGACCAGGTGTCGGGCCTCAGCGACAAGAAGGTGCGCTAGCGCTAGCACTCATGCTGTGCTCTTTCTCCTGAAGATGCTAGTTAATGTTATCACATTGGAGTAAAACTAACTAACTTTGCTCACACAGGGGTTCCCCAGCTTGTAACATTTGTGTTGTGGGTCAAAAATGACCGCCTACAAAAAAACTGCCTCTTTATGGTATGTTATCATTAAATATTGGATTCAATCTTTTTGTCAACTTGTTTTCTTTCAATTAGCACAGGTTTTGTGTTTCTTTTTTTAACTGATTAATCGTAGGCCTCATTGATCTGAGCTGATGCTCCTCACATTATTTTGAGGTGTATAAGCTTGAGTGAATTTTTCTATTTAAAAAGGAGGAGCATAAACTCAGATCAATGAGGCCTACGATTAATCAATTCAAAAAAGAAACACAAAACCTGTGCAAAAACAAGTTGACAAAAAGATCGAATCCAATATTTGGTGATAATATAGCATAACGAGAACTTAATAAGCAAAGGCGGACCATTTTTGACCCGGAACTCCAAATAAGGTAAAGGATTTTCAGCAAATGTTTAGTCTCGCAAAGCTTTACGCCCGGTCTGTCTGTTTGCTCACCCTCACACTGGTGGTATCGTCTACAGTTTCAGAGACCCAACGACTTCTCCCCGCCGTTTCGCTTCGGGACGGTCCCGAACGGCAGCACAGAGAGAAACATACGCAATAACTACAAAGAGATGCACTCCTACATGATCAAATTCCACCAGCGCAATGTGAACGAAGCTCTGTACAGTCTGAAGACAGGGTGAGGATAAGCTCCTGTTACTTGTTAAAGAGATAGTTCACCCAAAAATGAAATTTACTCTCCCTCAAGCCATCCTAGGTGTATATGACATTCTTCTTTCAGACACTTTTATGATGGACAGATGCACTTTTATGATGGATAGATGCACTTTTATGATGGACAGATGCACTTTTATGATGGATAGATGCACTTTTATGATGGATAGATGCATATGATGGATAGATGCACTTTTATAATGGATAGATGCACTTTTATGATGGACAGATGCACTTTTATGATGGACAGATGCACTTTTATAATGGATAGATGCACTTTTATGATGGACAGATGCATATGATGGATAGATGCACTTTTATAATGGATAGATGCACTTTTATAATGGATAGATGCACTTTTATGATCGATAGATGCGCACTTTTATGATGGATAGATGCACTTTTATGATGGATAGATGCGCACTTTTATGATGGATAGATGCACTTTTATGATGGATAGATGCACTTTTATGATGGATAGATGCGCACTTTTATGATGGATAGATGCACTTTTATGATGGACAGATGCACTTTTATGATGGATAGATGCACTTTTATAATGGATAGATGCACTTTTATGATGGATAGATGCACTTTTATGATGGACAGATGCACTTTTATGATGGACAGATGCACTTTTATGATGGATAGATGCACTTTTATGATGGATAGATGCATATGATGGATAGATGCACTTTTATAATGGATAGATGCACTTTTATGATGGACAGATGCACTTTTATGATGGACAGATGCACTTTTATAATGGATAGATGCACTTTTATGATGGACAGATGCATATGATGGATAGATGCACTTTTATAATGGATAGATGCACTTTTATGATGGACAGATGCACTTTTATAATGGATAGATGCACTTTTATGATGGACAGATGCACTTTTATGATGGACAGATGCACTTTTATAATGGATAGATGCACTTTTATGATGGATAGATGCACTTTTATGATGGATAGATGCATATGATGGATAGATGCACTTTTATGGGCTTCCAAAAACATTCACTCCCATTGTAAAGTTTGGAAGAGCCAGGATATTTTTTTAATATAACTCTGATTGTGTTCGTCTGAAAGAAGAATGTCATATACACCTCGGATGGCTTGAGGGAGAGTAAATCATGGGCTAATTCTCATTTTGGGGAGAACTATCCCTCTGAAGAGTAATGAAATGGATGTATAAATGAGCGCTCTGACGCCTGGTGTTTCGCTCACAGTAAGCTGGATGCCTTCATCTACGACGCTGCGGTGCTGAACTACATGGCGGGCCGAGACGAGGGCTGTAAACTGGTCACCATCGGCTCCGGGAAAGTCTTCGCTTCCACCGGCTACGGCATCGCCATCCAGAAGGACTCGGTGTGGAAGAGACAAGTGGACCTCGCCATCCTGCAGCTCTTCGGAGACGGTACACACACACACACACACACACACACTTGAGCTCTGCTTGTTCTGTTCGTGGAGTTGACACAAACAGTAGACATTATTTTTGTACAACAGCAGGGGTTGACATTAACTTTTTCACACACCGGCCCATTTGGCTACTAAATTGGCTACATTAATTTCTTAATCAAACTAAATCCTGTCATCCAGCATCTCCTCTTTCCTCTTTCATCCTTTTCACCAAAAATGTGTTTTAGGTGGACAGATCAATGTTGGCAAATAACAATGTCTTTTCTGTTAACCAAAAGCTTTTTAATCTTCGCTGTTGCTTCAATGCAAATGAACATGCGCGCCGTTTTCTTGCGTAGTGACGTGTGTGTTCAAGTTAGCCAGATATGAGCAGATTCTGCATAATACGCTGTATTTAATATATCGTGATTTTGTATGTCCTAATTCGGGGAACAGACACAGTCTCTATGTGATGATATCTAGGTGAAAGAGGCTCTATGTGATGGGATTTATCTGACCTCGGTGACGCGAGGCCGCTAGCAGACGGTGGGTTTAGCCAGTCTGTCTGCTTCCTGACCTGAGCCCCAGATTGTCATGTTTGAGCTCTAAGCGTAGTACACGCCAACTGGCTAGTGATCTGACAGCGTTTCCCGCCACAGTTGATGTTTACCCGCGTTTGGCGGGTGTTCATTTCAAACCCTGTACAACAGCTCATGTTGAGTCATCAGATAAACAATGATGTGCCAACTAGTTTAGTAGTACAACAATAATCAGGCAACGCTCAGTCACTATGTGTTAATGCACACCAGAAACGTGTTCTGAAAGTGTTAGTTCACCAGTTCAATGATCAATGTTTATATGTTAACGTGTTGGGATCTTTATTGCTCTAGTAAAAAGATGTGGATTAAGCTCAGCTCTTGTTATTACTGGATGGCATTTACATTTGTAGTTTATTTAGTATCAGAAATGATGTTTGCATTTTGTCTCATAGTCGTACCTGAGAACACTCTGCAAACATTGTGAAATATTATTGTGTGAAGGCGCTCATCACAAAGTCACTCTTCCGGAAGCTGCTTTACGTTCATGATTGGCTGACATCTGCTGTAAATTTGACATTCTGTTTTGCTTTTCATGTGCTTTTGCTTTTGCTTCTTGGTCTTGTTTTTTTAAGTTTAAGACTTGGTTTCTATGGGGTCCCTGGGAGTCATTTCTATGTCTCTGGGTTCTATTTTTAACAGATTTGTATGACATAGCAGCATAAGGTCACCCCTGGATATGCTCTGATCAAGTGTTTCCGGTTGTGTTCAGTTGAATTGATATCTTGTGTATTGATAGTCCTCATGTTTTCAGCTGTGGTGAGTTTATGTTTGTATCAGTCCTTATTCTCAGCTTTCAATCCTGCATTTGTCTGCCAGCACCTGTGACTGTCCTGAGCCTTTGTCACAAACACAAACCCCTCACCCTGTGTGTGTGTGTGTGTGTCTCAGGTGACATGGAGGAGTTTGAGGCTCTCTGGCTGACGGGGATCTGCCATCACGAGAAGAATGAAGTGATGAGCAGTCAGCTGGACGTGGATAACATGGCCGGCGTGTTCTACATGCTGGGAGCCGCCATGGCCCTCTCGCTCATCACCTTCATCGCTGAACACGTCTTCTACTGGCACCTGCGCTTCTGCTTCATGGGCGTGTGCTCCGGCAAACCTGGGTTCACCTACACTATCAGCAGGGTAAGCACACACAGGCAGAACACACACGCTGAACATTTCAAGACACTGAACAACTGCTTCGAGACACGATTATGCTAGAAATAATGTTGTGTTAAAGGGTTAGTTCACCCAAAAATGAAAATTAGCCCATGATTTACTCTCCCTCAAGCCATCCTAGGTGTATATGACATTCTTCTTTCAGACGAATACAAATTGAAAATTTGAAGCCCAAAAAACTGCATCTATCCATCATAAAAGTGCATCTGTCCATCATAAAAGTGCATCCATCCATCATAAAAGTGCATCCATCCATCATAATAGTGCATCCATCCATCATAAAAGCGCATCTATCCATTATAAAAGTGCATCTATCCATCATAATAGTGCATCCATCCATCATAAAAGTGCATCCATCCATCATAAAAGTGCATCTATCCATCATAAAAGTGCATCCATCCATCATAAAAGTGCATCTATCCATCATAAAAGTGCATCTGTCCATCCTAAAAGTGCATCTGTTCATCATAAAAGTGCATCTGTCCATCATAAAAGTGCATCTATCCATCATAAAAGTGCATCCATCCATCATAAAAGTGCATCTATCCATCATAAAAGTGCATCTGTCCATCATAAAAGTGCATCTATCCATCATAAAAGTGCATCTATCCATCATAAAAGTGCGTCTGTCCATCATAAAAGTGCATCCATCCATCATAAAAGCGCATCCATCCATCATAAAAGCGCATTAAAGTGCATCTATCCATGATTAAAGTGCATCTATCCATCATAAAAGTGCATCTATCCATCATAAAAGTGCATCTATCCATGATTAAAGTACATCTATCCATGATTAAAGTGCATCTATCCATCATAAAAGTGCATCCATCCATCATAAAAGTGCATCTATCCATGATTAAAGTGCATCTATCCATCATAAAAGTGCATCTATCCATCATAAAAGTGCATCTATCCATGATTAAAGTGCTCCACAGGCGTCGGGGGGTTAATAAATGCCTTCTGAAGCGAAGCCATGGGTTTTTGTAAGAAAAATATCCATATTTTTAACTTTATAATCTAAAATAACTAGCTTCCGCCAGACGACCGTACGCACACTACGCAAGTCGACGCCACAAGAGTAACCCGTGACACATGTATGACGTAGACGTAGGCGTCGCGTAACAAACTGAAGCTCCTCTTCTATTATATAGAAATCCTCTGACATTTCTCTTCAAAATGGCTAATTCTCAACTGAGGTTTTGTTTTGCTCTTTCCTCTGAGCTTCCGCGTTCGTCATTATGTTGTGCGTCGGGCATAGGCGTAATTTGCGGGTGGGAAGGGTGGGAAGGGTGGGAAATGTCCCCACCACTTTTTGCCAGGGTCGATATTGTCCCCACCACTTTTTAAAACATCTCACGGCACAAATGTACCAGTTCTACAAATAAATAAAACTGTGTTTTTTAAATCAAGTGATCAAAGTGCTGGTTGCCGCTGCGATCAGAGGCGCGGATACAGCTCGCGCACACGCCGCACTGTCTTCACTCGGACGTGCGCTTCAATCCGTTCCGGATACTCTCTATTCGTTCTGGTGAAATCACAAAACATAATGCACACAAACGTGTCCCTGCTTGATATACAACCCCTGATGAACATAATCGGTTTTGATGAGAAAAAAAACTTTATGAGAAAATAATCTATTCGAGTGTGGATTAGAACCCAGAAGCTCTGACACGGAGGGCGAAAGTTCTACCACTGGACCATTAAGCTATATGTTATTCAAAAAGGCGGATCTATGTATTTATTCACACGACAACATCTCATTATACTATATACATTATACTTCATCTCATGAAACGACAAATTAAACCCCATGTAGCCTACTATTTAAATCGATTGCTGGACGTCGTAATGTTATTGTACATATATCTGATTTAGCATTTTATTAGCAACTCCCACCCCACCTGTCCCACCCTCTTTTTAAAACAAAGTTACGCCACTGGTGTCGGGTCACGGATTACTCTTCCACTGTAAATCCATGCGTACGGCCGTCTGCCGTGAGTGATTTTAGTTTCTAAAGTTATAAATATGGGTATTTTCCTTACACAAGCACATCGCTTCACTTCAGAAGGCCTTTATTAACCCTCTGGAGCCGTATTGATTAGTTTTATCATGGATGGATGCACTTTTATGGGCTTCACATTTTCTCCAGCCATTCACTGGCATTATAAAGCTTGGAAGAGCCAGTCCATTTTTTAACATAACTCCGATTGTATTCGTCTGAAAGAAGAATGACATATACACCTAGGATGACTTCAGCGTGAGTAAATCATTTTTGGATAAAACTCTGAACACTGAAACTTCTCTCTCTTCTTCTCTCAGGAGATTTACAGCTGCATTCACGGAGTGGAAATCGAAGAGAAGAGTTCGGATCTGAACTCCCCGTCCGCTACGATGAACAACACCCACTCCAACATCCTACGTCTGCTGCGCACGGCCAAGAACATGGCGTCTCTGTCCGGGGTCAACGGCTCTCCGCACAGCGCGCTGGACTTCATCCGCCGCGAGTCCTCCGTGTACGACATCAGCGAGCAGCGCCGGAGCCTGGCCGGGCCCTCAGACTGCAAGAGCCCATACCTGCCCGAGGACAACATGTTCAGCGACTACATCAGCGAGGTGGAGCGCACCTTCGGGAACCTGCACCTGAAGGACAGCAACCTGTACCAGGAGCACTACCGGCTCCACCACGGGGGCTCTGCGCTGGGGCTGACGGAGGGCCCCGGGCCCCGGAGCCTGGGCTCCAGCAGCTCTCTGGAGGAGGGACTGTTCGACTGCGACGGCCCCGGTGGAGGCCCCATCTTCAGCACCCAGCCCAGATCTGCCCTCACACACAGGAACATGAGCAAGTTCGACCTGCTCCACAGCCAGACTCCTCCGACCGGCCCAGGCTTGAAGCAAGGGCTCGCCGAGCTCTACGGAAAGTTCTCCTTTAAAGGCGGAGCGTCCAGTTCGGGGTATATCGCGGGGCATCACCACGGAGCCGACGACGGAAACATCCGCTCTGACGTGTCCGACATTTCAACTCACACCGTGACCTACGGAAACCTGGAGGGCAATGCTAAGAAGCGCAAGCAGTACAGAGACAGCCTGAAGAAGCGGCCCGCGTCGGCAAAGTCCCGGCGTGAACTGGACGAGCTCGAGATGGGTCACCGGCGCCGCCAGCACCACCATTATCAGCATCACGGGCAACGCTCCAGCTCTCCTCCGTCAGAGCGCAAGCGAGGCGGCCGCGTAAACTCCTCCTCGTACCTGTTACAGGACAAGGAGAGCCTGAGGGATTTCTACCTGGACCAGTTCCGGCCCAAAGAAGGCGTCCCGCAGTGGGAGCACGTGGACCTCACGGACGGGCCCGGTGGAGGGAACTGCACCAGCCTGGTGTTGGTGGACGACTTCTTGAAGAGCAAGCCTAAGAAGCCGGAGGGCCAGAGCGAGTGGGAGTGTCGTAGCTGTCGAGCTAGCAGTGCGGGGAGCAAGCAGACGGGGCACGCGGGCGGGACGGGTTACTGTGTGGCGTCGGGAGGAGTCGGGAGTCGACCCAGTTCTGCCACCTGCATGCGATGCGAAGCCTGCAAGAAGTCCGGGAACCTGTACGACATCAGCGAGGACAGTAACCACCTGTTGGACCAGCTGACGCCGGCGCAGCGCCGCAGGGCGTTCAGTGGGAAACCGCTACGCCGACAGCACTCCTACGACGCCTTCGTGGACCTGCAGAGGGAGGAGTCCGGTGTGCCGGCGCCGGGGTGTGGCGTAGCCGGCGTGATCCCGCTGCCACCGCGCAGCGTCAGCCTCAAGGAGAGGGAGCGCTGCATGGACGGGCCCTTCGCACACGTGTTACAGCCGGAACCTGAGCAAGACCCGCTGTTCTACGGCGCCGCCGGGAAGAGCCCATTCGGATTGTTCCCGCACCGCCGCTCGGTTGGTGAGCGGGATCTGAGAAACAGAGGACTCATGGAAGGCCCAGCTCACTCCTTATCCAAATCCCTCTATCCCGACCGCACCGACCACAACCCCTTCATCCCCACGTTTGGAGACGACCAGTGTCTTCTGCACGGTGCCAAGTCCTGCTACGCCACCACGCAGCACCAGCAGGGCGACGTGTACGGCAACGTGGGCTCGACCTCGTTCCTGCCGGCGTCAGGGGTCATGTCTAACCTGGCTCCTCGCTTCCCAGTGGAGATGTGCATGGGGAACCACTACACCAGCAAGCTCAGTCTCGGCCCGCCTCGGCCCTTCAACGGCAGCAACGGACACGTGTACGAGAAGCTCTCCAGCATAGAGTCCGATGTGTGAAACAGGCAGATTTAACAGGACACGCAGAACTTGAGAGATTTGAACATTAAATGTCCTGTGAAGTTCACGTCTACACCAATAGTGGTGGGAACAAGAGCTCGTCCATCTGTCGAGTGTGTGAGATGTCAGATGGCCTCACTCCATCCTCACACCTAACAGCCCAGTCCTGTACTCTTGTCTTTTGTGAAGATGCAATCGTAAAAGCATGATTGATTTCTTTGAAACAGGGTAATAACTGCACCTCAGAGACGCTGCTGACTGCTAATCTGTTGATGAAATGGGGTCTGCTCTTTTCTTGCTCTAGAGGCCTTTGGTGAGTGTTAGGGATATCTGAATGTGATGATCAAGCCAGTCTCCACATCACGCTAATGTACCCATGGCAACAGCCTCTCCCATGCTGTTTACTGCCCTGAAACACACGTGTGCATCGGTGAAAGTGCACTCGCCTCTGCCATCCTTTATACTCGAGTCTCTACTGCCGTGACGTTTCATATCCAACGAGAAGCCTTCAGTTTCCTTCACACGCTCATATCTCCTGACTCTTCGAAGGGTGAAAAGCGAAGGCTGAAACTACAGTATTAACGCCTCTCTTTGTTTTGGTTGTAAATACATTTCTCTTTATATATAAGCCTACAAGGTCGACCTTTAATATAGCTTTTTCAAGTATAACAAATAACCAAAATAAAGACAAAAACAGAACAAAACACACAAAAACATAAAATATGCAAAATTTAGCAAAAGCATTATAATTCATGATAAGCGATATTTTAAGCGATAGTCTGCTTTTTAAATTCATGTTTATTACTTAACTCTGATAGTTTACTGCCTCCTAACAGCTTCATTTTAAGGATGTACCTTTAATCGTTTAAGCGCAGTGTAACAGAGCTGAGACGTGCTGTCGTGGACATGGTTCATTTACTCGATTAGTTTACCGAATACTCCTCGCTAAGTTTCTCTCAAACTGTGTTGAAGCGTCTGGTCATCTCTCGGAGAAGGTTTCCAGACTATCTCTAACAAATACACTCCTTTACTTGGCTATGTGAATGAGGACTTTTCTAGGGAAGCTTGTTTTCGCCACAGAATAAAAAATAAAAAAGGTCATTGCGACTTTTTTTCTCACATTTTTATATCTCGCAATTCTGAGAAAAAAAAGTCAGCAAACTATAAATTCACAATTTTGAGAAACAATATATAATATAAGCTGGCAATTCTGACTCTTTGTCTTGCAAATGCAAATTTAAATCTTGCAATACTCATATTATAACTCGAAATTGGCAATTTAAATTGCAATTCTGAGAAATATTTAATATAAACTCTGATATCTCGTAATTCTCACTTTATAACTCACAATTACGAATTTATATCTCAATTGTGAGAAAAAGTCAGAAATGTGAGATATAAAGTCAATTTTGAGAAATATATAATATTTCACAATTCTGAGAAATTATATATAATATAAACTCTTGATTCTGACTTTATTTCTCACAGATGCAAATTTATATCATAATTCTCACTTCAGTTTTAGTTTTAATTTCACAATTGTAAGAAAAAAAGTCATTTTTGCAAGACAAAGTCAATTCTGTGAAATATTATATCATATAAACTTGCAATTTGGACTTTTTAATCATAAAATGCAGGTTTTTATCTCGTAATTCTCACTTTATAACTCGCAATTACAAATTTATCTCACAATTCTGAGAAAAAAAATCTGAATTGTGAGAATTCTGACTTTTTTTCTCTCACAATTGCAAGTTTAATTGTGACTTTATGACGAATTATGAGATAAAAAGTCGCAGTTACCTTATTTATTTTTTTATTCTGTGGCGTAAACAAGCTTCCAAGTATCAGAGACTTCAATTGTTTACATATAAAGCTAATTATAAACATTGAAAATTGTTTTCGTCTGATATAGCTAACAATCGTCTTCAAAGTGTAGCGAAGTAAACGCACACACACACACACACACACACACAGATCTCCAGCATCCGTCAAAGAAGGGCTAATTTAACCCTTTCTAACGACTGACTGACTTTGTAAAGCTAATTGGTATGTTGATAGAGTGTGTCATGTTTTTTAATTGTAATGCGATGCTGAGGTCCTGTCCTCGCTTTAGGTCTATAGCGCAGAATAACATCTCATCTCCAGTTAGAGGAACTCTAACCATGTCTTTAACCTTTCTTTTTAGAGCATTATTATTATTATTATCATCACTATTATTATTATTATTATAATGAAGCGTTTTAGGGTGTTTTCTTCTGGTATGTTGAAGCCGGCGGTGTAAATGTTCCCTTCTAATCTATGTTCGAGTTTTCCTAAAAACATAGTTTAGATTCAAACAAACACACACACACATGTACACACTCTCTCTCTCTCTCTCTCTCTCTCTCTCTCTCTCTCACACACACACACACACACACACACACACACACTCTCTCTCTCTCTCTCTCTCTCTCTCTCTCTCACACACACACACACACACACTCTCTCTCTCTCTCTCTCTCACACACTCACACACACACACACGCTTCCCTACATGCTTATAGCTTGAGCTCTATATGCTTAAAAAATCACATTTTCCTGTGTTCATAGAGAAATACGCCTATTATGCATAGCTGTAGTTATAATTTTTCTAGTGTATTCGCAATATATAAGCAACTTCTAACGTTCTGTTGACTACTATATTCTCATTATTCTAAAGTAAGTATAGCTGGTCTGAAGTATTAATCCACAGATAAGAAACGCCCTGTCGTTTATTCACTCCATCTGTTACTTTCAGTGAACGTGTTGATAAGGACACGCGTGTGCGTGCGACTTCTATGTTAAATACTCTTGTTGCTATGGCGCTGCCATGGTGTTACAATGCTGTTCCCATGGTAACTGCAGTGCAAGAGGATGCGGGCTGAATGAGTGAATTGTTTCACTATGGAATAAGAGCTACATCCACTTTGATATGTTACCAAAATTTTTACGTCATTTACATCTCTGAAACGATTCTCAAGTGAATACATGTACAGATTGTGTATATAATAATGTGAGATTTCCTCCTTTTGTATGACAATATGAACACAAACCTCTATGAGACTTTAATAGTGAGAGAGTGTTTTGATGATGATGATGATGATGATGATGATTATGACAGATCAGAATTCTTTCACATGCTGAATAAAGCGAATTAAAAAACACATGCATCTTCTCTCTGTAAACTGACTAACGACTGAGAGGAAAAACAATGATGTGCACAGACAAGTCATTTATAATAATGCAATCTTCCATAAAAAAGAATGACGTTGATGAATGGTGACTTTTTAAGTCGAGTATGCGGTAAACAGCGCTCTTGTTCGTGTTTTAGGACACACAGACCCGCTCAGCTCGTCATCCATCCTTTCGTCTTATTAATTTCTCCCTCACGTAGGAAAAAGAGGCATATGAAATATTGATGGACAGAGAGAGAGAGAGGAGGGAGGACGAGACAATCTTCCAGACAATAGACAGGAGAACTAGCTCTGGCAATCCAAGATGGGGAAAAATCATTTCCAAGAATTAAATAGCTCAGATTCAGTCCAATATAAAGCCCTCGATCCGGAGTCAGTCCAATATAAAGCCCTCGACCCGGAGTCAGTCCAATATAAAGCCCTCGACCCGGAGTCAGTCCTATATAAAGCCCTCGACCCGGAGTCAGTCCAATATAAAGCCCTCGACCCGGAGTCAGTCCAATATAAAGCCCTCGACCCGGAGTCAGTCCAATATAAAGCCCTCGATCCGGAGTCAGTCCAATATAAAGCCCTCGACCCGGAGTCAGTCCAATATAAAGCCCTCGATCCGGAGTCAGTCCAATATAAAGCCTTCGATCCGGAGTCAGTCCAATATAAAGCCCTCGACCCGGAGTCAGTCCAATATAAAGCCCTCGATCCGGAGTCAGTCCAATAGAAAGCCCTCGACCCGGAGTCAGTCCAATATAAAGCCCTCGACCCGGAGTCAGTCCTATATAAAGCCCTCGATCCGGAGTCAGTCCAATATAAAGCCCTCGATCCGGAGTCAGTCCAATATAAAGCCTCGACCCGGAGTCAGTCCAATATAAAGCCCTCGATCCGGAGTCAGTCCAATATAAAGCCCTCGACCCGGAGTCAGTCCAATATAAAGCCCTCGACCCGGAGTCAGTCCAATATAAAGCCTCGACCCGGAGTCAGTCCAATATAAAGCCCTCGATCCGGAGTCAGTCCAATATAAAGCCCTCGATCCGGAGTCAGTCCAATATAAAGCCTCGATCCGGAGTCAGTCCAATATAAAGCCTCGCCCCGGAGTCAGTCCAATATAAAGCCCTCGATCCGGAGTCAGTCCAATATAAAGCCCTCGACCCGGAGTCAGTCCAATATAAAGCCCTCGACCCGGAGTCAGTCCAATATAAAGCCCTCGACCCGGAGTCAGTCCAATATAAAGCCCTCGACCCGGAGTCAGTCCAATATAAAGCCCTCGACCCGGAGTCAGTCCAATATAAAGCCCTCGACCCGGAGTCAGTCCAATATAAAGCCCTCGACCCGGAGTCAGTCCAATATAAAGCCCTCGACCCGGAGTAAGTCCAATATAAAGCCCTCGATCCGGAGTCAGTCCAATATAAAGCCCTCGATCCGGAGTCAGTCCAATATAAAGCCCTCGACCCGGAGTCAGTCCAATATAAAGCCCTCGACCCGGAGTCAGTCCAATATAAAGCCCTCGACCCGGAGTCAGTCCAATATAAAGCCCTCGACCCGGAGTCAGTCCAATATAAAGCCCTCGACCCGGAGTCAGTCCAATATAAAGCCCTCGACCCGGAGTCAGTCCAATATAAAGCCCTCGATCCGGAGTCAGTCCAATATAAAGCCTTCGATCCGGAGTCAGTCCAATATAAAGCCCTCGATCCGGAGTCAGTCCAATATAAAGCCTCGACCCGGAGTCAGTCCCATATAAAGCCCTCGATCCGGAGTCAGTCCAATATAAAGCCCTCGATCCGGAGTCAGTCCAATATAAAGCCCTCGACCCGGAGTCAGTCCAATATAAAGCCCTCGATCCGGAGTCAGTCCAATATAAAGCCTTCGATCCGGAGTCAGTCCAATATAAAGCCCTCGATCCGGAGTCAGTCCAATATAAAGCCTCGATCCGGAGTCAGTCCAATATAAAGCCTTCGATCCGGAGTCAGTCCCATATAAAGCCTTCGATCCGGACCTCGACCCTCCTTGCCAATGAAACCTCAGCAGAATCTCATCCTCTACACCAGTGGTTCCCAATTCCAGCCCTCGTGACCCCTTGCTCTGCACATTTTGTATGTCTCCCTTATTTAACACACCTGAACCAGATCATCAGCTCATTAGGAGAGACTCCATGAACTGAACTGAGTGTGTCAGATAAGAGAGACATACAAAATGTGCCGAGCAGTGGGTCACAAGGACTGGAATTGGGAACCACTGCTCTACACACACTCGCTCTTCAACTCGTCCATCAAACTATACTCCCCATCGACTACAGCTACAACCCCAAAATTATTATTAAAGAAATCCACAGAAATCTAAAAGACACTCATGATGAATCACTAAAAGCACATTTTGACATCCAGAATAAACTCCAATGTAACTCAACCCTCAACAGAACCACTAAACTGGCCAATTGACTATTAATTAAACAATTTAAAGAAAGACAAATCCTCTCCAAATACAGATTGAAGCCCTGTTCGCACTGGATTAGTATTATCTGGGGACCTCGTGTGATTTAGGAATTCCGCACGGGATCAGCGAAGCCTGTGATTTTACTGAAATGTACTGACTACCGGATATGATGTCATAGGCTATTGCTTGGAAATGTCTTGTCGTTATAGGTCTAGCTGTATGATATATCATGAACAGAGGAATGTTCCTCACCGCATGCTGATATACATGTCATCTCCATCTAATCATTCTTTGTGTTCGCTCTTCTGATGGTCTTCAGCTTTCTCTTTCTCCAGATTGTATAGTTGTATCGTATGGTGTAGCGATATGACCCAGCACCCAAAACACTATCAGAACACTCCAACGCCGCCTTTATTCTTTGAGAAAGATGGATAAAGAAGCGCACAGGAAACAAAAACCTTGAAAAAATTATAAACGACTCGCCAAATCACAGAGATGCCGATTCTCACGGGGCTAATATCATCACGGGGCTAATATCATCACGGGGCTAATATCATCACGGGCTAATATCATCACTGGGCTAATATCATCACGGGACTAATATCATCACGGGACAATATCATCACGGGGCTAATATCATCACAGGGCTAATATCATCACGGGGCTAATATCATCACGGGACTAATATTAGATTAGATTAGATTCAACTTTATTGTCATTACACAAGTACAGGTACAAGGCAACGAAATGCAGTTTAGGTCTAACCAGAAGTGCAATAGCAGCAAGTGCAGGATATACAGTGGTTCATAAGTGCAGAACATGGATATGTACTGAATAAATATAGAGTTGAATACTATTATAAACAAAAATTTACAGATAGATTGTCCTATGAATATAATATACAGATAACTATTACTGTGAACAGAGTTTACAGCTAGATATGTACTGAATATAATATACAGATGGCTGTTACTATAAACAGAATGTTTACAGATAGATATGTACTGAATATAATATACAGATGGCTGTTACTATAAACATAATTTTACAGATAGATATGTACTATGAATATATATACAGATGGCTGTTACTATAAACAGAATGTGAGCATAATATACAGATGGATATTACTATAAACAGAATTTTACAAATAGATATATGTATAAGTTAGGCTAATGAGCAGTATAACAATGGATTTAAAGTAGTGCAAATAAAGTTTGGACAGAAGCTATCCGAGTGAGTGCAGTGGAAAGTAATTGCATATTACAGTTAAGGTACGATATTGCAATGTATATATAAACAGTCGGTACTGTAATAAACAGTCGGCAGTGCAAATTGAGCATATTCCAGTCAAGGTAGTAGTGCAAGATGCATATGTAAACAGTTGTTACTGTAATAACAGTCAGCAGTGCAAATGAACATTATAGTATTGCAAATAACAAAATGGAGGCAGGTGTGAGGAGGGAGAGGAGAGTCAATCAGTATATGAGGGGAGTGGGATCAATGAGGGTTAGAGTTTAATAAAGAGACAGCTCTGGGGAAAAAACTGTTCTTTAGTCTGCTGGTCCTGGTCCGGAGGCACCTGAAACGCCTGCCGGAGGGCAGGAGAGAAAACAGTCTGTGGGCTGGGTGAGAGGAGTCCTTAAGGATGCTGCGAGCTCGATGCAGACAGCGTTTCCTCTGGATGTGCTCGATGGCAGGTAGTGGAGTCCCAGTGATGCGCTGGGCGGTTTTCACCACCCGCTGCAGTGCCTTGCGCTCTGCAACAGAACAGCTCCCATACCACACTGTAGCACAGTTGGTCAGGATGCTTTCTATTGCACAGCGATAGAAGTTCACCAGGATAGTGGAGGAAAGCTGATTCTTCCTCAGTGTCCTCAGGAAGAAAAGGCGCTGGTGAGCCTTCTTGACCAGGCTGGAGGTGTTGGTTGTCCAGGTCATGTCCGCCGAGATGTGGGTCCCCAGGAACTTGAAACTGGAGACACGCTCAACAGCCATTCCATTGATGTGGATGGTGTCGTGTGTGCCTCTTGACACTTTCCTGAAGTCCACGATGAGCTCCTTCGTTTTGGTGGTGTTGAGGAGCTGGTTATTTTCGGTGCACCATGTGGCCAGGTGCTTGATCTCCTCCCTATAGGCAGTCTCATCGTTGTTGCTGATGAGACCAATCACCGTAGTGTCGTCCGCAAACTTGACGATGGAATTAGATCCGTACACAGGCTTGCAGTCGGAGGTGAAGAGGGAGTAGAGGAACGGGCTTAGCACACAGCCCTGTGGTACACCAGTGTTGAGTGTGATGGATGTGGAGCAGTTGGAGCCTGATCGAACATTCTGGGGTCTGTTGGTCAAGAAGTCCAAAATCCAGTTGCACATGGAGGTGTTGAAGCCCAGGTCTCCAAGTTTGGCTATTAACTTAGTTGGGATGACAGTGTTGAATGCTGAGCTGAAGTCAACAAACAGCATGCGTGCATAAGTGTTCTTATTGTCCAGATGTGTGAGCACAGAGTGCAGTGCCATGGAGACTGCATCCTCTGTGCTCCTATTGCTACAGTAGGCAAACTGGTGTGAGTCCAATGTGGATGGTAGAGAGTCTTTTAGGTGTGCCAGGACCAGCCGCTCAAAGCACTTCATTACGATGGGTGTGAGTGCTACAGGGCGGTAGTCATTAAGGCACTTCGGGCTGGAGTGTTTTGGCACTGGCACAATGGAAGTGCATTTAAAGCATGTTGGTACAGTTGCTTGGGCAAGAGACAGGTTGAAAATGTCTGTAAAAACCCCAGCGAGCTGCTCCGCACATGCCCTGAGTACGCGTCCAGGGATGTTGTCTGGTCCAGCAGCCTTGTGCGCGCTGATCCTGCTCAGTGCATTGCAGACATCTGTGGAGGAGAGTGTGATCGGTGGGTGGTCAGCTGAGGATTTGAGCTTGGTGGCAGTTTCTCTGTTGTCTCTTTCAAAGCGAGCATAAAAGTCATTTAGCTCGTTCAGGAAGTTGACATCAGTGGCTGCGGGGGTGGAGTGAGAGGGTTTGTAGTCACTGATGGCCTGAATGCCCTGCCACATGCGCCGAGGGTCAGCGTTGGAAAAGTGTCCCTCTATCTTAAGCTTGTAGCAGTGCTTGGCCTCTTTGATGCCCCTTTTCAGATTTGCTCTGGATGTGCTATAGGCTTGTGCATCTCCTGATCTGAAGGCAGTATTGCGTGTCTTCAATAGGAGTCGCACTTCCCTGTTCATCCATGGCTTCTGATTTGGGTATGTGGTGATCTGCTTCTGGGTTGTAACACTGTCAATGGTGGTATTAATATAATCCAGTACAGAGGAGGAGTAGCAGTCAATGTCCGTGTGAGAGCCACTGGTGGCTTGAGAAGCAAACATACTCCAGTCTGTGTGTAGAAACCTTTCCTGGAGTGAGAAATCTGCCCCCGCAGGCCACACCTTGATGGTCTTCACTGATGGCTTCACGCGATTGATCAGAGGTGCATATTTGGGGGTGAGGAACAAAGAAAGGTGATCTGACTGTCCCAAGTGGGGGAGGGGTGTCGCGACGTAAGCTTCAGCCATGTTTGTGTAAACATGGTCTAAGGTTTTGTTTCCTCTGGTGTGACAGGAAACATGCTGGTGAAATTTCGGTAGCACTGACTTTAAGTTTGAATGATTAAAATCACCCGCAACAATAAACGCAGCTTCCGGGTGAACGGTCTGTTGTTTACTGATGGCTGCGTGAAGTTCTTTCATAGCAAACTTGGCATCAGCATCCGGGGGAATATAGGCTGCAGTTATAATAGTGGAAGTGAACTCCCGCGGTAGATAAAACGGTCTACATTTAACCATGAGAAACTCAAGGTTAGCTGAACAATGTCTCCCAACAATAGCAGAGTTTGTGCACCAAGCTTTGTTAATGTAAATGCACAATCCACCACCTCTGGTCTTACCGGAGCCATCTAATGTTCTATCTGCCCGGAATGTATGGCGTCCCGCTAGCTCAATAGCGTTGTCCGGTATTCCGCTGTTTAACCATGTTTCCGTGAAAATTAGAACATTACAGTTCAAAAGTCTCTTGCTGTATGTGATGTTGAGTCGAATCTCCTCCATTTTGTTCAACAGCGACCGTACATTGGCAAGGAAAATGCTGGGTAAAGAGAGCCGGTGTGGTGTTAGCTTTAGCTTAGCTCTTAGTCCTCCGCGCTTCCCCCGCCTTTGTTTACGATCTCGCCGGCGCCTGCGAGCACTTCCGCCCGGCCGGGCAGAGTGCATAGCCTCGGGTGATCTGGCGATCTCAGGAAGGAGTCGAAGGTTGTCCATAAAACTGTCGGAAATTCGCAAACCAATATCCAAAAGCTCACCTTGGGTGTACGATGTTAAGGCACAACTGTTCTGGACGAACAGACCCGAAATGAGCAAGAAAAATACTGCTAAATTACAGAATCTGGAGAGACCGCGAGCCTCGCGATGTACTCGCGCCGCCATCTTGGATAATCAATCATCACGGGGCTAATATCATCACGGGGCTAATATCATCACGGGACTAATATCATCACGGGGCTAATATCATCACGGGGCTAATATCATCACGGGCTAATATCATCACTGGGCTAATATCATCACGGGACAATATCATCACGGGACTAATATCATCACGGGGCTAATATCATCACGGGACTAATATCATCACGGGGCTAATATCATCACTGGACTAATATCATCACGGGCTAATATCATCACGGGCTAATATCATCACGGGACTAATATCATCACGGGACTAATATCATCACGGGGCTAATATCATCACGGGGCTAATATCATCACGGGGCTAATATCATCACGGGGCTAATATCATCACGGGGCTAATATCATCACGGGGCTAATATCATCACGGGACTAATATCATCACGGGGCTAATATCATCACGGGCTAATATCATCACGGGGCTAATATCATCACGGGTCTAATATCATCACGGGACTAATATCATCACGGGGCTAATATCATCACGGGGCTAATATCATCACGGGACTAATATCATCACGGGACTAATATCATCACGGGGCTAATATCATCACGGGACTAATATCATCACGGGACAATATCATCACGGGACTAATATCATCACGGGGCTAATATCATCACGGGACTAATATCATCACGGGGCTAATATCATCACGGGACTAATATCATCACGGGACTAATATCATCACGGGAGTAATATCATCACGGGACTAATATCATCACGCGGCTAATATCATCACGGGGCTAATATCATCACGGGGCTAATATCATCACGCTAATATCATCACGGGACAATATCATCACGGGACTAATATCATCACGGGGCTAATATCATCACGGGGCTAATATCATCACGGGACTAATATCATCACGGGACAATATCATCACGGGGCTAATATCATCACGGGGCTAATATCATCACGGGGCTAATATCATCACGGGGCTAATATCATCACGGGGCTAATATCATCACGGGGCTAATATCATCACGGGGCTAATATCATCACGGGCTAATATCATCACTGGGCTAATATCATCACGGGGCTAATATCATCACGGGGCTAATATCATCACGGGACTAATATCATCACGGGGCTAATATCATCACGGGGCTAATATCATCACGGGGCTAATATCATCACGGGCTAATATCATCACTGGGCTAATATCATCACGGGACAATATCATCACGGGACTAATATCATCACGGGGCTAATATCATCACGGGGCTAATATCATCACGGGGCTAATATCATCACGGGGCTAATATCATCACGGGCTAATATCATCACGGGGCTAATATCATCACGGGGCTAATATCATCACTGGGCTAATATCATCACGGGACTAATATCATCACGGGGCTAATATCATCACGGGGCTAATATCATCACGGGACTAATATCATCACGGGGCTAATATCATCACGGGGCTAATATCATCACTGGGCTAATATCATCACGGGGCTAATATCATCACAGGGCTAATATCATCACGGGGCTAATATCATCACGGGGCTAATATCATCACGGGGCTAATATCATCACGGGGCTAATATCATCACGGGGCTAATATCATCACGGGGCTAATATCATCACGGGACTAATATCATCACGGGGCTAATATCATCACGGGACTAATATCATCACGGGACTAATATCATCACGGGCTAATATCATCACGGGGCTAATATCATCACGGGACTAATATCATCACAGGGCTAATATCATCACGGGGCTAATATCATCACGGGGCTAATATCATCACGGGGCTAATATCATCACGGGGCTAATATCATCACGGGGCTAATATCATCACGGGGCTAATATCATCACGGGGCTAATATCATCACAGGGCTAATATCATCACGGGGCTAATATCATCACGGGGCTAATATCATCACGGGGCTAATATCATCACGGGGCTAATATCATCACGGGACTAATATCATCACGGGGCTAATATCATCACGGGACTAATATCATCACGGGACTAATATCATCACGGGCTAATATCATCACGGGGCTAATATCATCACGGGGCTAATATCATCACGGGCTAATATCATCACGGGACTAATATCATCACGGGTCTAATATCATCACGGGGCTAATATCATCACGGGGCTAATATCATCACGGGACTAATATCATCACGGGGCTAATATCATCACGGGGCTAATATCATCACGGGGCTAATATCATCACAGGGCTAATATCATCACGGGGCTAATATCATCACGGGGCTAATATCATCACAGGGCTAATATCATCACGGGGCTAATATCATCACGGGACTAATATCATCACGGGACTAATATCATCACGGGGCTAATATCATCACGGGGCTAATATCATCACGGGACTAATATCATCACGGGGCTAATATCATCACGGGACTAATATCATCACGGGGCTAATATCATCACGGGGCTAATATCATCACGGGACTGGGCTAATATCATCACGGGGCTAATATCATCACGGGGCTAATATCATCACGGGACTAATATCATCACGCGGCTAATATCATCACGGGACTAATATCATCACGCGGCTAATATCATCACGGGGCTAATATCATCACGGGACTAATATCATCACGCGGCTAATATCATCACGGGGCTAATATCATCACGGGGCTAATATCATCACGGGACTAATATCATCACGGGGCTAATATCATCACGGGACTAATATCATCACGGGGCTAATATCATCACGGGGCTAATATCATCACAGGGCTAATATCATCACAGGGCTAATATCATCACGGGGCTAATATCATCACGGGGCTAATATCATCACGGGGCTAATATCATCACAGGGCTAATATCATCACGGGGCTAATATCATCACGGGGCTAATATCATCACGGGGCTAATATCATCACGGGACTAATATCATCACGGGGCTAATATCATCACGGGACTAATATCATCACGGGCTAATATCATCACGGGACTAATATCATCACGCTAATATCATCACGGGACTAATATCATCACGGGGCTAATATCATCACGGGGCTAATATCATCACGGGACTAATATCATCACGGGGCTAATATCATCACGGGGCTAATATCATCACGGGGCTAATATCATCACAGGGCTAATATCATCACGGGGCTAATATCATCACGGGGCTAATATCATCACGGGGCTAATATCATCACTGGGCTAATATCATCACGGGGCTAATATCATCACGGGGCTAATATCATCACGGGGCTAATATCATCACGGGGCTAATATCATCACGGGGCTAATATCATCACGGGACTAATATCATCACGGGGCTAATATCATCACGGGGCTAATATCATCACGGGGCTAATATCATCACGGGACTAATATCATCACGGGGCTAATATCATCACGGGGCTAATATCATCACAGGGCTAATATCATCACGGGGCTAATATCATCACGGGGCTAATATCATCACGGGGCTAATATCATCACAGGGCTAATATCATCACGGGTCTAATATCATCACGGGGCTAATATCATCACGGGACTAATATCATCACGGGTCTAATATCATCACGCTAATATCATCACGGGGCTAATATCATCACGGGGCTAATATCATCACGGGGCTAATATCATCACGGGACTAATATCATCACGGGTCTAATATCATCACGCTAATATCATCACGGGGCTAATATCATCACGGGACTAATATCATCACGGGACTAATATCATCACGGGACTAATATCATCACGGGACTAATATCATCACGGGTCTAATATCATCACGCTAATATCATCACGGGGCTAATATCATCACGGGACTAATATCATCACGGGACTAATATCATCACGGGGCTAATATCATCACGGGACTAATATCATCACGGGGCTAATATCATCACGGGGCTAATATCATCACGGGGCTAATATCATCACGGGACTAATATCATCACGGGTCTAATATCATCACGCTAATATCATCACAGGGCTAATATCATCACGGGGCTAATATCATCACGGGGCTAATATCATCACGGGACTAATATCATCACGGGACTAATATCATCACGGGACTAATATCATCACGGGGCTAATATCATCACGGGACTAATATCATCACGGGTCTAATATCATCACGCTAATATCATCACGGGACTAATATCATCACGGGCTAATATCATCACGGGGCTAATATCATCACGGGACTAATATCATCACGGGGCTAATATCATCACTGGACTAATATCATCACGGGACTAATATCATCACGCGGCTAATATCATCACGGGGCTAATATCATCACGGGGCTAATATCATCACGGGGCTAATATCATCACGGGGCTAATATCATCACGGGGCTAATATCATCACGGGACTAATATCATCACGGGACTAATATCATCACGGGGCTAATATCATCACGGGGCTAATATCATCACAGGGCTAATATCATCACGGGGCTAATATCATCACGGGGCTAATATCATCACGGGACTAATATCATCACGGGGCTAATATCATCACGGGACTAATATCATCACGGGACTAATATCATCACGGGACTAATATCATCACGGGGCTAATATCATCACGGGACTAATATCATCACAGGACTAATATCATCACGGGGCTAATATCATCACGGGACTAATATCATCACGGGACTAATATCATCACGGGGCTAATATCATCACGCGGCTAATATCATCACGGGACTAATATCATCACGGGACTAATATCATCACGGGCATATCATCACGGGACTAATATCATCACGGGACTAATATCATCACGGGGCTAATATCATCACGGGGCTAATATCATCACGGGGCTAATATCATCACGGGGCTAATATCATCACGGGGCTAATATCATCACGGGACTAATATCATCACGGGGCTAATATCATCACGGGGCTAATATCATCACGGGGCTAATATCATCACGGGGCTAATATCATCACGGGGCTAATATCATCACGGGGCTAATATCATCACGCGGCTAATATCATCACGGGACTAATATCATCACGGGACTAATATCATCACGGGCTAATATCATCACGGGACTAATATCATCACGGGACTAATATCATCACGGGACTAATATCATCACGGGGCTAATATCATCACGGGGCTAATATCATCACGGGGCTAATATCATCACGGGGCTAATATCATCACGGGACTAATATCATCACGGGGCTAATATCATCACGGGGCTAATATCATCACGGGGCTAATATCATCACGGGGCTAATATCATCACGGGGCTAATATCATCACGGGGCTAATATCATCACGGGGCTAATATCATCACGGGACTAATATCATCACGGGGCTAATATCATCACGGGGCTAATATCATCACGGGGCTAATATCATCACGGGGCTAATATCATCACGGGGCTAATATCATCACGGGGCTAATATCATCACGCGGCTAACATCATCACGGGACTAATATCATCACGGGCTAATATCATCACGGGCTAATATCATCACGGGGCTAATATCATCACGGGACTAATATCATCATCACAGGCTAATATCATCACGGGGCTAATATCATCACGGGCTAATATCATCACGGGCTAATATCATCACGGGACTAATATCATCACGGGGCTAATATCATCACGGGGCTAATATCATCACGGGGCTAATATCATCACGGGACTAATATCATCACGGGGCTAATATCATCACGGGGCTAATATCATCACGGGGCTAATATCATCATCACGGGCTAATATCATCACGGGGCTAATATCATCACGGGACTAATATCATCACGGGACTAATATCATCACGGGGCTAATATCATCACGGGGCTAATATCATCACGGGGCCTCGTGGTCTGGGAAATATGGGCGGTCATTTGCGGGGGAATTTTTACTTTACAAATTACAGACATGTCCGATTCGCGTGGGATTAAGATCACAGACGACCTCCGCTATTATTACACATGACTAGAGGTCACCAGGTCATACTTATCCCGAGCCAATAGGCCTTGAGGACCATGATCTAGAGATAGAGAGAGAAAGACATAGACAAACATGGACAGAGAGAGAGCAGAGGAGTGTGTTTGAGTGAGTGTGTGTGTGTTAGTGAGAGATTGTGTGTGTGTGTGTGTGTGAGAGAGAACTGTAATAACGGCTCAGGAAACTTTGCCTGTGTGAGTCAGTGGAGTGTGTGTGTGTGTGTGTCGCGCTACAGACGCTGGTCTTGTTGACTGTGGTTTTTAATGAACTGCTATATTCCCCCTCTCACACTCACACCCCCACAGTCCCACAATCCTTTGTGAAGCTCGGCCCGCTCTTATTAGTGGTCGCCTAGCAACAGAGCGCGCGCGCAGGGGGTAAGAGGATAATCATCATCTGAGGCTCCGCCCACTCCACTGACTCACACACACACACACACACACACACACACTCACTCACACACACTCCACTGACTCACACAAGCAAAGTTTCCTGAGCCATTATTACAGTTCACTCACACACACACACTATCACTCACTCTCTCACACACACACACGCACACACACACAGCGCTTCACACACACTCTCTCTCTCTGACTCTCAGCGAACGCAACACATCATCATACATCCTCAGGCCACACTCTTCTTTTATTGAAGAGCACACAGATTACTCCTTCTGGAGTCACAGTTAGCCGTTATCAACGCTCACAGTTTCTGTTCATAAAAAGTTTAAATACAAGCAGTTTTCATAGAGAAGAGCAGAAATAGTATTTGTATTAATATTTTTCAGGTAATCAATATATTCTCCTAACCCTAAACATAACCATAGGTAAGACTCTTAAAATATTTAACATCATTTGTTTCAATATTCTGGTGTTAAACTCAGTTTCTGCACATCTAAAGCTGACACTAATTCAAGTTTAAAATGGCCATGCGCTCATAAAAGTGCATCTGTCCATCATAATAGTGCATCTATCCATCATAAAAGTGCATCTGTCCATCATAAAAGTGCATCTGTCCATCATAAAAGTGCATCTGTCCATCATAATAGTGCATCTATCCATCATAAAAGTGCATCTGTCCATCATAATAGTGCATCTGTCCATCATAAAAGTGCATCTATCCATCATAAAAGTGCATCTGTCCATCATAAAAGTGCATCTATCCATCATAAAAGTGCATCTGTCCATCATAAAAGTGCATCTATCCTTCATAAAAGTGCATCTATCCATCATAAAAGTGCATCTGCACACAGCTTGGATTTTCAGTTTTGGGTGAACTGTCCCTTTAATGCGGCGAAACGAGCAACTTTAACCGGTTCTGAAAGCGCTGAAAGCTTCCGTGAAACTCCCGATCGCGAGGATTTCTGTTCAAACGACTGCATTCCTCCTGCGCTAATTTGCTTAACAATGGTAAATGTGACTCCCTTTACTTGCACTAGTTGACCTGGGTCATCCTAAACCCGGGTGGGTTATCTTGCTTCACCTAAAACTATGGGTTAATGTTCTTATTTGCATATTTGCGCTGCAGCAGCGTCCCTGATTGGACGAGTAGTGCCAGATGTTTACATTAAAAGCATTGCACTGCCTCATATTATACATTGACTAATATCAAGTTGACTTTTCGGACTATAAAGGTAAGAATAAAAATCTTATTTACTTCAATTGATGCGTTTTCTGTCACCATTTAACATTTTCCCCTCAAACGCTGAAGCTACTGTTTATTTAGCACGAATATGAGGCACGTGATTGGCTGTCGGTTGCTAAGCATCGAGCCCAGCACGGGTTAACAGGCTTCATGACCCCGGTTAAGACCAGGATAACGAGTGTGACACGGGATAACCCGGGGTTAAAGCACTGCTAACCAGTGTGACGCGGGATAACCCGGGGTTAAGAGCGAGGATAACCAGTGCGACACGGGATAACCCGGGGTTAAAGCACTGCTAACCAGTGTGACGCGGGATAACCCGGGGTTAAGAGCGAGGATAACCAGTGCGACACTGGATAACCAGGGGTTAAGAGCGAGGATAACCAGTGCGACACTGGATAACCAGGGGTTAAAGCACTGCTAACTAGTGTGACACGGGGTTAACCCGGGTTAAGACAGAGGATAACCAGTGTGACACGGGATAACCCGGGGTTAAAGCACTGCTAACCAGTGTGACGCGGGATAACCCGGGTTTAAGAGCGAGGATAACCAGTGCGACACGGGATAACCCGGGGTTAAAGCACTGCTAACCAGTGTGACGCGGGATAACCCGGGTTTAAGAACGTGGATAACCAGTGTGACACGGGATAACCAGGGGTTAAAGCACTGCTAACCAATGTGACGCGGGATAACCCGGGTTAAGACCGAGGATAACCAGTGTGACATGGGATAACCCGGGGTTAAAGCACTGCTAACCAGTGTGACGCGGGATAACCCGGGTTAAGACCGAGGATAACCAGTGTGACACGGGATAACCCGGGGTTAAAGCACTGCTAACCAGTGTGACGCGGGATAACCCGGGGTTAAGAGCGAGGATAACCAGTGCGACACGGGATAACCCGGGGTTAAAGCACTGCTAACCAGTGTGACGCGGGATAACCCGGGGTTAAGAGCGAGGATAACCAGTGCGACACTGGATAACCAGGGGTTAAAGCACTGCTAACCAGTGTGACGCGGGATAACCCGGGTTAAGACCGAGGATAACCAGTGTGACACGGGATAACCCGGGGTTAAAGCACTGCTAACCAGTGTGACGCGGGATAACCCGGGGTTAAGAGCGAGGATAACCAGTGCGACACGGGATAACCCGGGGTTAAAGCACTGCTAACCAGTGTGACGCGGGATAACCCGGGGTTAAGAGCGAGGATAACCAGTGCAACACGGGATAACCCGGGGTTAAAGCACTGCTAACTAGTGTGACGCAGGATTACCCGGGGTTAAAGCACTGCTAACCAGTGTGATGTGGGATAGCCCGGGGTTAAGACAGAGGATAACCAGTGTGACACGGGATAACCCTGGGTTAAAGCACTGCTAACCAGTGTGACGTGGGATAACCCGGGGTTAAGAGCGAGGATAACCAGTGCGACACTGGATAACCCGGGGTTAAAGCACTGCTAACCAGTGTGACGCAGGCTAACCCGGGGTTAAAAGCGAGGATAACCAGTGTGACACGGGATAACCAGGGGTTAAAGCACTGTAACCAGTGTGACACAGGATAACCTGGGGTTAAAACGCTGTAACCAGTGTTAGACGGTATAACCCGGGGTTAAAGCGCTGTAACCAGTGTGACACAGGATAACCTGGGGTTAAAACGCTGTAACCAGTGTGACACGGTATAACCCGGGGTTAAAGCGCTGTAACCAGTGTGACACAGGATAACCTGGGGTTAAAGCACTGCTAACCAGTGTGACATGGTATAACCCGTGGTTAAAGCGATGTAACCAGTGTGACACGGTATAACCCGGGGTTAAAGTGCTGTAACCAGTGTGACACGGTATAACCCGGGGTTAAAGCGCTGTAATCAGTGTGACACAGGATAACCTGGGGTTAAAACGCTGTAACCAGTGTGACATGGTATAACCCGGGGTTAAAGCGATGTAACCAGTGTGACACGGGATAACCCGGGGTTAAGAGTGAGGATAACCAGTGTGTCACGGGATAACCCGGGGTTAAAGCACTGCTAACCAGTGTGACACAGGATAACCCGGGGTTAAGACCGAGGATAACCAGTGTGACACGGTATAACCCGGGATTAAGAGCGAGGATAACCAGTGTGACGAGAGATAACCAGTGTGACATGGGATAACCCGGGGTTAAGAGCGAGGACAACCAGTGTGACACAGGATAACCCGGGGTTAAGAGCGAGGACAACCAGTGTGACACGGGATAACCCGGGGTTAAGAGCGAGGACAACCAGTGTGACACGGTATAACCCGGGATTAAGAGCGAGGATAACCAGTGTGACGAGAGATAACCAGTGTGACATTGGATAACCCGGGGTTAAGAGCGAGGATAACCAGTGTGACGAGAGATAACCAGTGTGACATGGGATAACCCGGGGTTAAGAGCGAGGACAACCAGTGTGACACAGGATAACCCAGGGTTAAGAGCGAGGACAACCAGTGTGACACGGGATAACCCAGGGTTAAAGCGATGTAACCAGTGTGACGCGGGATAACCCGGGTTAAGAGCAAGGACAACCAGTGTGACACAGGATAACCCAGGGTTAAGAGTGAGGATAACCAGTGTGACACGGGATAACCCGGGGTTAAGAGCGAGGACAACCAGTGTGACATGGTATAACCCGTGGTTAAAGCGATGTAACCAGTGTGACACGGTATAACCCGGGGTTAAAGTGCTGTAACCACTGTGACACGGTATAACCCGGGGTTAAAGCGCTGTAATCAGTGTGACACAGGATAACCTGGGGTTAAAACGCTGTAACCAGTGTGACATGGTATAACCCGGGGTTAAAGCACTGCTAACCAGTGTGACACAGGATAACCCGGGGTTAAGACCGAGGATAACCAGTGTGACACGGTATAACCCGGGATTAAGAGCGAGGATAACCAGTGTGACGAGAGATAACCAGTGTGACATGGGATAACCCGGGGTTAAGAGCGAGGACAACCAGTGTGACACAGGATAACCCGGGGTTAAGAGCGAGGACAACCAGTGTGACACGGGATAACCCGGGGTTAAGAGCGAGGACAACCAGTGTGACACGGTATAACCCGGGATTAAGAGCGAGGATAACCAGTGTGACGAGAGATAACCAGTGTGACATGGGATAACCCGGGGTTAAGAGCGAGGATAACCAGTGTGACGAGAGATAACCAGTGTGACATGGGATAACCCGGGGTTAAGAGCGAGGACAACCAGTGTGACACAGGATAACCCAGGGTTAAGAGCGAGGACAACCAGTGTGACACGGGATAACCCAGGGTTAAAGCGATGTAACCAGTGTGACGCGGGATAACCCGGGTTAAGAGCAAGGACAACCAGTGTGACACAGGATAACCCAGGGTTAAGAGTGAGGATAACCAGTGTGACACGGGATAACCCGGGGTTAAGAGCGAGGACAACCAGTGTGACACGGGATAACCCAGGGTTAAAGCGATGTAACCAGTGTGACGCGGGATAACCCGGGTTAAGAGCAAGGACAACCAGTGTGACACAGGATAACCCAGGGTTAAGAGTGAGGATAACCAGTGTGACACGGGATAACCCGGGGTTAAGTGCAGTGTGAACAACATATTTATTTATCTATCTATATCTAACGCTTTCCTCAGAGCAGACTGAGATTAATGCAGATTCTCTGCTGGCTCAAACCTTACATAACACACGTTGAGTTCCCAGTGTATTCTGGGCCGAGAGTCCACTCAACGAGTGCAGTAATTCACCTCCAGATGTAAATGAGTGAATGCTGGAGTGAGCGGTTGCCACGGCAACACTAGCTCAGTATGTATGTGTGTGTTTGTGTTTCACTGAAGACTCAGATATGAGCCTCTGAACGCGCGAGATGCCGATACTGGTCCCTCCTGGCGCGGTTGCTAGGCGACGAGAGGCGCAATGAGTGAGGGATAATAACTGTACGATACCGACATCTGCAGGACGACCAGAGAACTGCAGGGCACACACACACACACACACACTCACTCACACACACACACACTCTCTCTCTCTCTCTCTTACACACACTAATTGTGGGGGGTTGCTAATACAATGCTGAATCAGATATATGTACAATAAGATTACGATGTCCAGCAATCGATTTAAATTGTACATTGGGTTTAATTTTTGGTTTAATGAGATCTAGTATATGTTGTCAGTGCCGAGAATTTCCACGTGAATAAAGGCATAGATCGGGCTATATGACGTGTGTGCTCTAATGGTCCAGTGGCAGAGGTCTTGCCAAGCGGGTCAGAGGTTCTGGGTTAGAGAACACACTCATATAGTTTTTCTCATCAAAACCGAATATGTTCATCAGTGGTTGTGTATCAAGCAGGGACACATTTGTGTGCATGATGTTTTGTGATTTCCTATGAATATCGTATTTAGATATGTTTCACCGGAACGAACAGAGAGTCTGCAATGGATTGAAGCGCGCGTCCGTGTGAAGACTGTGCGCGCACCCACAGAACTGCATCCGCGCCACTTGATTTAAATAACAACACATTTCAGGGCTAGAGCGCCTATTAACGGACTTAATGCTCTGCTAGTTAACCGCAGATGTTTTATTTAATTGTACACATCGTGTCGCGAGATGGTTTAAAAAGTGTTGTGGACAATATCCCACCCGCAAATTACGCCTTTCTCCCGATGGATATCTCTAATATGGGAAATCAGAAAATTCAACTGGAAATAAATACTTGTTAAGAATATTAAACACGATTTAAAAAAATCTTTGCAATATGCCCTGTGCCCTAATATAGATGGTATTAGATGTGGCACTGCATTTATTGGACCACACAGTTTTGTTCTAATAAATAGAAAACAAAAAAAGACTGTCCTCTTTTCATTCTCAAAATGGTTTTAAAAAACATTAAGTATCGAGTTGCATGCAGCTATGGTGTTAGTTAACGTTCTCACATTTTAATGTTTACCATGGCTTTTTGGGAAAAATATTATTGTGCCTTTAGTCTTTAAAACAACAGATAAAGTAGTATTTATCTATTTTATATTGATGTGGTGGAATAACACTGACAAGTCCTCTCTATCCAGTAACGAAGTTACGTTCGCTAATCTAACGTTAAGGTCCTTGCACACTAACATACGGTGCGATATTTCAAAATATATACTGTAATTGAGTAATTATATACTGTTATATCCCGCGATCTGTATTCCATCTTCTCCAGTAACTGAATCAGTGTGTGTGTGTGTGTGTGTGTGTGTGTGTGTGTGTGTGTGGCGTCGCGCTGCCCTCGCGTGGCGAGCGGCGGAAGTGCAACAGCGCGGGAACACTGAACACTCCTCACTTCCGGCTGATCTCATAACGCCTGAGGCGGGTGGAAATCAGTGTTTTTTCTGTAATCATTTCTGCGGCTCAAACACTAGATCTACACGGAGAGATGAATCAAAGCCTTGTCACGCAGGTTTGATTATCACTGATACTAATGCAAGCAGACACACAGGTCGTGTTTTCATTGATGTGTGTTTGTGAATGTGTGGCCTGTAGTTGCTACGGCAACCGCGGCGGCACGCGCTATTGTTGAGTCGATGCAGGAGCGCGCATTATTAATCAACGGTTTCTTTGATCGAGTGAGCGACCCGAGCGCGCCATTCACGCAGCCAATCAGAGCCGAGCACAGAGTCACCATGACATCAGAAATATCTGTTTTCTTTTAAGAAACGGAGAGTTCCGGTCCTTGATTCTGTTCGGTTGAGCCGCTCTCGAGGCCGTTGTAAATGACTCCACACACACACACACACACACACACACCTGTGACCGCATTACATTAGTGTTACTGCGCAAACTGCCGTTTGTGATGCTTTGTTGCTGCGTGTTGCTTGGCAACCCCTTTGGAACTACATTGCTTGGCGGAGGAATAGATGTTATAACGTTATATTTTTATGTGTTTATTTTACGAATAAAATTAATTCTAAAATGAATATTTTTATGGAGTAACCGTTTTATAAAAGCAATAAGCCACTTGAAGCCGTGTTTTACAGTGCATTTAGAACAGCTGAGGGGTTTTTACTCCGCGTTATGCCTAACAACTTCATGGGCCTTATTGCTTTATTTTGATGGAATATTGCAGTGTTCACTATACATGATTTATGGGTGTTTTATTAATCTTGAATCGTAATAAGTTCCACTTGCAGCATCTCTTCTCTTCTCTGATGACGAGAGTGTATAACTGTCACTCACATGAGATCAGCCAATAGCAAACCACAACCATCCAATCAATTCCACACAGACACGATCAAGCCCCGCCCACATCTGATCATGTTCTTCCAGAAGCGTTTCCTCAGATATACGGTTCCGTTTATTAATCGGCTCGTATATGTAAAGACTTTAGCGCGCTAGTGTACATATAAGAACAGATGTTTGACAGACACATTAGTAATAACTGCAGCTGTTCTCATCCAAACAAGCGATAGATTCACCATCATGACTGAAAACTCTTACAAATAAAGGTGTTTCTCAGCATAGAAGAACCATTTCAGGCTCCACAGAGAACAGTGAGCATTCTCTTCTCCGCGGTCAGAACGTTTTAATGACATTTCTCCACTATAAAGAGCCTTTTGTGCAAAGAAAGGCTCCAGGTAAAGCGTTGTTTGTGTGTGAGTGTGATGATGTGATTCCTCAGATGTGCGCGTCAGACGCGTGCGTGATGTATGCGGTGCGCGCGTGAGGGGGGGGCGCGCGTGGACCGCTTGAGCTCCTCTCGCTGTTCCTGACGCGAGAAAGAGAAAGACAAAAGGGAAAAAAACGTTCGCGACTCCGTGTCGGTGGAGTTCGAGGCCCGGTCGGTTCCGTGAGGCGGGTGAGCTCGGCGCGGGAGCCGCGGATCGGTGCAGGGGAGCGGGGGAGCACGGGACTCGAGCCCGGGGACATCAGACGGGCCTGTCCGGTAAAAACACCACATTATCAGACATCTGTGCGTGTGTGTGTGTGTGTGTGTGTGTGTGTTTACTGTGGCGTTGTTGTGTGTTTGCAGCATCAGGGATCCGCTCATCGTGTTCGCGATTCGCCTCAGGAACGCGTTTATACCCAGGGAACGCGAGCGTCGATGTGTGTCGCGCTCGCTCCTCTGACGCGCTCATAAATCTGCGGATTGAACGCGTTTATTCGGTGTTTGTGCGCAAATCTGAGCCGTGCTAAAGAGCTAATGCTAATGTGCTGTGAGGAACAGGCGAATGGAAGAGAATGGAGGAGGTTTGAGTTCTAGATGTTTCCGTCAATATCATGTCGAGCTTCAGCATTAACGACACATTCTGATTTCAGTTAATGAACACACACCAACACACACACAGTGATAGTGGCACTGCAAACTCCTTATCATCATCATCGTCATCTTTGTTGTTGTTGTTATTGTTATTATTTCAGCCTCGAAAAAAAATCTCAGATAATGACAGATGTCAAATTAAACTAGTCCTGAAACTGTAAATAGCTTTAAACACACACATTACATACACACACACACACATTATTACACACACGCATTACACACATTGTTACATACACTCACACACACGCTACACACACGCATTATTACACAAATTATTACATACACATTACACACACACACATTATTACACACACACACACATTATTACACACACGCATTACACACATTATTACATACACTCACACACACATTACACACATGCATTATTACACACATTATTACATACACATTACACACACGCATTATTACACACATTATTACACACACTCACACACACACATTACACACACACTCACACATTACACAAACACATGCATTACATACATTTTTACATTATTACACACGTTACTGGATCACACACACACACACACTGGTTAACAGATCACACACTCTCACAAACACTCACTGGTTAACGGACTCATAGACTCTTAAACTCACTGGTATTGTGTGAGAGAAACACACACTCATAAACACACTCACACACACAACAGGTATTGTGTGAGAGAAACACACACTTATAAACACTCACACACACACACACATAACAGGTATTGTGTGAGAAACAGACACGTGTCAACATGACTAATGATGCCATTAAAGAGCCTCATTACGGACTCTGCTAATTAAACACGGTAGATGGGTGACGTGTGTCTGATCCAGAGGCATGCTGGGAAACCTGTGCTTCCCCCTGGAGTGCGGTAGGGGTGGGAATCTTTTGGAATCCCGATTTTGAATAAAATTTCAATTCGAAATATGCAAGATTTAAAATCTATGATCAAATCTATAGCAGGTATCGAACTGAAATGTGATTGAGAATAGAGCGTTGAACAGCAGCCGTTAGTCCCAGTCGAGGGCGATACACGCCTCATAACTGCGCTAATATAAGCTAGCGTTCATATTCGCCGCGAGTCGCGCTTCGGCATCATTAGAGTGAGAGATAAGTCGACAGAGGAAGAGAGGATCATCTGAATCTCAGCGTAAGCTAAAGCTGATTAGCGGTAATCGCTCTACGATCAGTCTAAGCTTCCGATGCTTCGGGGAAACGCAGCCCTGATCAGGGGCCGATCGCTCGAGTTACGGGCCGTTGCGTTCTCAGTGTTTATCACTGTCCCTCAGATGCAGGACATGTCCACTCTCTCTTACAGACGGGCGTTTGTTCGCTTGCTGCATGTCCACGCTGAACGTGCTTCTTAAAAACTGAAGTACCTGCACACGGAAAGATCGCAAGAAAAGCTTGACTAACTCAACATTATCTCAGGCTATTGAACTGCTGTTGTGGAGTATAAGCTTCATAAAGCTTCCTCCTCTGAACTGACATCGTCACATTATGAAACATTTAGAAAATTGATTTTGGAAATTTGTGAGTCGATTCAAATCGGCGGAAGAAAGAATTGCGATTCACGTGAATTGATTTCCCCCTAGAGTGCGTAACACTGAACATGTCAATCGTTCTCTCTCAGATGATCTACTGTCCTCCACAGTGAGTGTGATATACCTATAGGTTATGCAGATTTACTATGTGACATTTATGTTCATTAACAACAACAGTAACATCTGTTAAAAAAATGTAATGACCTCATTTTTATTTGGTAAAATGTAATATTCTGACTGAGTTTTATTGAAATGAACCATGTCCAGTATCATGATAACCACAGATAAAGCAGGCACAGCCCACAGCACCTCACTATCATGGCTACATCTTTACGGTTTCTATGGTATTAGTATGAAAAACAGTAGCCTAAATACGGTATATTCCATTAGTCCTTTAATACATTGTCTACATTAATAAAATAATACAATTGTTACAAAATGTACAGTGTTTCTCCTGTTAGTCAGCGCTGTTTCATCTGTAAATCACGGAGACGTGTGTGTTCTTCACTGAACTCAAGCGCTCTCGCTGAACTCATTCTCTCGCTGCTAGTACAGGTCAAGCTAACCGGAAGTAGGCAACCGGAGTCATCGTCATGGCAGCACGCATTGTTTAGACTGCGTATCTAACAGTAACGTTAGTTCCGTATTACATTAATTAATGTGCACGCGAGATTTATTTATTTTTATACCGTGTATTCTCTGTGTAAATCCATGCACCGAACGTACGTTCAGTACGAATACGTACCGTTCCACCCCTAATGGGTATCGGATCATAGGTATTGGATAAAAAATTTTCTCCCCTCCGATATCCGATCTAGCATTTTGGGCCAGTATCGGCACGATACCGATGCCGTGGATCGGATCGGGACATCCCTAAAAAATATATATATATATATAAAACACAAACCTGCCTCTTTTCGTTTTAAATATAATATAAAAACATTAAACATTTTAATATGGTCCAGGCAATATGTGCATTTGTACTAAACAATAGATTTTGCAGTAAACAACATTACAGTTTTTAAAATTTTTACATACATTTATTACAATTTAAAATGACAAAACTCAACCCAGTCTCTTTTTGTTAAATTTCAGTTTTTATCAATATTAGCTATTATAAAAGGATCCACCTTTTTCTGCTGTAACTTAAAAATAAACAGATTAGTGCTCTGCTTTAGGACAAGAAATGAAAACCAATGCAATGATGAATGTCCAAAAGATGAGATCATTTTTGCTTTTAAACAGCATGTGTGTGTGTGTGTGTGTGTGTGTGTGTGTGATTTTGGTTGGGTGACAGTTACAGTTTGACAAGAGTTTACAGTTTGACAAAAGCACAATGTTGTGTTTTACACAAATATAAGTAGGCTAAACCCTTTTTGCAGTTTTAATGATGTCCTGTATGAAAATGATGGAGTATGTTTTTATGTTTCCACTGTTCGATCGTGCCCGTGCCTCTCTCTCTCTGACACACACACACTCCAGCATTGCAATCTTGACATCGCAGCCTGTTCATTTTGCTGCGTTCACACCAAACGCGAATAGAGCGTCAAATTCGCGTCTATCGCGTCTAGTTCGATGCTTGAACAGTTTGAATCCATTCGTGCGTCCAAAGCGAATAGGACGCGCCGCGCGCGTATAATGATAAAGTGAGCGTTTGAAGCGATATAGACGCGCGTTCAGAGCTAAGGCAGGGCTACAGATTAGGTGTCCCTAAAGAACCCGCATATGCGCATTCTACATTGAATAAAAAAGAAAATCAAATGTGTTTTTAAAAGTAGTATTATTTTATACAGAAATAAATTATTTATAATTCAGATGATAATAAAGTTAAAGTTAATTAAAATTTTAAGGAAACAAATATATTGATCTGAAATATAGCAAATTAATTTTAAATTCATTCAGGTACAATTACCAAACATATCTCAAGGTCTTTTGAATAAAGGGTGGCAGTCTTTCATTATCAGCTGAAGTATTTGTTCTCCATTTGAGTGAGATGTTTTTATGCGGCTAATTGAGCAAAGTGCTTCCATTATATTTTATTATTATTAGTATTAGTTCAAGAATAAAATAAAAATATCGGATTGATATCGGTATCGGCAAATAGCCAAAGCTGCGGCATCGGTATCGGTATCGGTATCGGAAGTGAAAAAGTGGTATCGGGACATCCCTAATATTTTTATAAATAGGCAAACGTTATGTGCAGTGAATATAATCAATACGCGTTGCCTGAACCACATTTGTGTGGCTATCATGTTTAAGATTTCTTTAAATGAAACCGAAAAGAGTTAGTATGGTGTTTTATCACATATTTCGTTGTCTACAATATACACAGAGATAGCCGGAGTAGCAGAGCGAACTGAGTGACGCGCGCTGCGTCAGAAGGTGGGCGGGGTTAGGATTTCCCAAGATTTTCCATGATGAAAGTGACCAATCATAAGAGGGTTAGTGCCCTCCTTGGTTTCCGCCCCCAAATTGTCAAAAGTCATGTAGACTCGAGCGAGCAGAAATCAGCTGAGCTAGCAGAAATCCACTGCGCGAGCAAAACAGCACTCCGCGAGCAGAAGCCCGCTGCGCGCGAGCAGGATTCCACTGTACAAGCAGAGTTAACCTATGAGAGTAAGCCAGGCGCTCGCTCGCAGCTACCTGTACACCTCTCGGTTGTTGAATTTGTGCGCGAGTACTTTTATCATGCCAGCTGAAGGTTCATTTTTGCGCGTGTGAAATAACATAATGTGCTCGTGAGCATGTCTTACACGCTCATAACTTTTGACTAAAAAATAACGCCATAGCTGACGAGTCGCGCGCGGTTCAAATGAGTTTCGTTCCGCTTTTGCCGCATAAACATTATCGAACATTTATCGAACTCTTATATCGTTTTATCGAGAACAATTATATTGCGATTATTATCGTTATCGTTTTATCGGCCAGCCTTAAGTTATGGTTACAGTTATGGTTACAGTTATGATTACTGTGATTGTTACAGTTATGGTTACAGTTATTGTTACAGTTATGATTACTGTTATCGTTACAGTTATAGTTACAGTTATCGTTATTGTGATTGTTACAGTTATGGTTACAGCTATTGTTACAGTTATGGTTACAGTTATGGTTACAGTGATCGTTACAGTTATGGTTACAGTGATCGTTACAGTTATTGTTACAGTTATGGTTACAGTTATTGTTACAGTTATCGTTACAGTTATGATTACTGTTATCGTTACAGTTGTGGTTACAATGATTGTTACAGTTGTGGTTACAGTTGTGGTTACAGTAATGGTTACAGTTATGGTTACAGTTATCGGTACAGTCAAGTCAAGTATATTTGTATAGCGCTTTTCACAATACAGATTGTATCAAAGCAGCTTCACAGTATTAAATTAAAATAATACAACAAGGTTTGTTTCTAGTGGAATTTATTGATTGATAAAATTAAATATCCCCAACTGAGCAAGCCAAGTACAGTTATCGGTACAGTTAACATTACAGTTATGGTTACAGTTATCGGTACAGTTGTGGTTACAGTTAAAACTACAGTTATGTTACAGTGATCGTTACAGTGATCGTTACAGTGATGGTTACAGTTATGGTTACAGTTGTGGTTACAGTTATGGTTACAGTTATTGTTACCGTTATGGTTACAGTGATCGTTACAGTGATCGTTACAGTTATGGTTACAGTTGTGGTTACAGTTATCGGTACAGTTAACATTACAGTTATGGTTACAGTGATCATTACAGTGATCGTTACAGTTATCGTTACAGTTGTGGTTACAGTTATGGTTACAGTGATCGTTACAGTTATGGTTACAGTTAACATTACAGTTATGGTTACAGTGATCGTTACAGTGATCGTTACAGTTATGGTTACAGTTGTGGTTACAGTTATCGGTACAGTTAACATTACAGTTATGGTTACAGTGATCGTTACAGTTATCGTTACAGCTGTGGTTACAGTTATCGTAACAGTTATCATTACATCAGTACAGTTATCGTACAGTTGTGGTTACAGTTATCGGTACAGTTAACATTACAGTTATGGTTACAGTGATCGTTACAGTTGTGGTTACAGTTAAAACTACAGTTATGTTACAGTGATCGTTACAGTGATCGTTACAGTGATGGTTACAGTTGTGGTTACAGTTATGGTTACAGTTATTGTTACAGTTATGGTTACAGTGATCGTTATGGTTACAGTTATGGTTACAGTGATCGTTACAGTTATGGTTACAGTTGTGGTTACAGTTATCGGTACAGTTAACATTACATCGGTACAGTTATCGTACAGTTGTGGTTACAGTTATCGGTACAGTTAACATTACAGTTATGGTTACAGTGATCGTTACAGTTGTGGTTACAGTTAAAACTACAGTTATGTTACAGTGATCGTTACAGTGATCGTTACAGTGATGGTTACAGTTATGGTTACAGTTGTGGTTACAGTTATGGTTACAGTTATGGTTACAGTTATGGTTACAGTGATCGTTACAGTGATCGTTACAGTTATCGTTACAGTTGTGGTTACAGTTATTGTTACAGTTATGGTTACAGTGATCGTTATGGTTACAGTTATGGTTACAGTGATCGTTACAGTTATGGTTACAGTTGTGGTTACAGTGATCGTTACAGTGATCGTTACAGTTATCGTTACAGTTGTGGTTACAGTGATCGTTACAGTTATGGTTACAGTGATCGTTATGGTTACAGTTATGGTTACAGTGATCGTTACAGTTATGGTTACAGTTGTGGTTACAGTTATCGGTACAGTTAACATTACATCGGTACAGTTATCGTACAGTTGTGGTTACAGTTATCGGTACAGTTAACATTACAGTTATGGTTACAGTGATCGTTATGGTTACAGTTATGGTTACAGTGATCGTTACAGTTATGGTTACAGTTATGGTTACAGTGATCGTTACAGTGATCGTTACAGTTATCGTTACAGTTGTGGTTACAGTGATCGTTACAGTTATGGTTACAGTGATCGTTATGGTTACAGTTATGGTTACAGTGATCGTTACAGTTATGGTTACAGTTGTGGTTACAGTTATCGGTACAGTTAACATTACATCGGTACAGTTATCGTACAGTTGTGGTTACAGTTATCGGTACAGTTAACATTACAGTTATGGTTACAGTGATCGTTACAGTTGTGGTTACAGTTAAAACTACAGTTATGTTACAGTGATCGTTACAGTGATCGTTACAGTGATGGTTACAGTTATGGTTACAGTTGTGGTTACAGTTATGGTTACAGTTATGGTTACAGTGATCGTTACAGTGGTCGTTACAGTTATGGTTACAGTTGTGGTTACAGTTAACATTACAGTTATGGTTACAGTGATCGTTACAGTTATCGTTACAGTTGTGGTTACAGTTATTGGTACAGTTAACATTACAGTTATGGTTACAGTGATCGTTACAGTTATCGTTACAGCTGTGGTTACAGTTATCGTAACAGTTATCATTACATCGGTACAGTTATCGGTACAGTTAACATTACAGTTATGGTTACAGTGATCGTTACAGTTGTGGTTACAGTTATCGTTACAGTTGTGGTTACAGTTATCGTTACAGTTATCGTTACATCGGTACAGTTATCGGTACAGTTAACATTACAGTTATGGTTACAGTGATCGTTACAGTTATCGTTACATCGGTACAGTTATCGGTACAGTTAACATTACAGTTATGGTTACAGTGATCGTTACAGTTATCGTTACAGTTGTGGTTACAGTTATTGGTACAGTTAACATTACAGTTATGGTTACAGTGATCGTTACAGTTATCGTTACAGCTGTGGTTACAGTTATCGTAACAGTTATCATTACATCGGTACAGTTATCGGTACAGTTAACATTACAGTTATGGTTACAGTGATCGTTACAGTTGTGGTTACAGTTATCGTTACAGTTGTGGTTACAGTTATCGTTACAGTTATCGTTACATCGGTACAGTTATCGGTACAGTTAACATTACAGTTATGGTTACAGTGATCGTTATACAGTTGTCGTTACAGTTGTCGTTACAGTGATCGTTACAGTTATGGTTATAGTGATCGTTACAGTTATGGTTACAGTGATTGTTACAGTTATGGTTGCTGTTATCGTTACAGTTATCGGTACAGTTAACATTACAGTTAGAGTTATAGTGATCGTTCTTGGTGTGAACGGGTCTTCTATCAGAATAACCCTTCCTAAATCAGTCCAGTCCTGCTATTGTGGAGTAAACAGATCTAGATAACGCCAGTTAATCGACTACAGTCGCTCTAACTCTACGAGAATAGTCTTCACAACACAACTGTTACCATAGCAACACAGAGGAACAACATCATTAGAATCACTGTCAGAGCTGATGAACGATAAAAACACCGACAGCCAATCAGAATCAGTCCTGCTTTAAAGAGACAGAGCCCAACACTGAGAACAAACAGAAGGAAGATGTGCACTGGTTGTAAAGGTTTATAGTAAAGACCTCTGGTGTTCTGTGTGCATTTCACTGTTTTCATCTGAATCTGCCAAAACTCCATTTTTGTGTCTGGAATTCAGTTTCTGATGACTAAATGTAAGCTGTTGTTGGCAGTGAATGTGTTGGAGTGTTGTGTGTCATGTGACTGTTCTGGCCCAGTGCATGCTGGGTGATCACATGTCCCTGAGCAGATTCCTCTGAGATGTGAATGAATATGAGCCGGTTGTGTGTTTTCTGAGTTGTGTGCTTCTGAGTTGTGTGCTTCTGAGTTGTGTGCTTCTGAGTTGTGTGTTTTGAGTTGTGTGGTTCCTAAATACATCATTAAATACTGTAATTATATTCCATTAGTGTTTTGACACACACAATATCCACACACACACAATATCCACACACACACAATACCCCCCCCCCCACACGCACACAATATCCACACACACACACAATATCCCCACACGTACACAATATCTACACACACACACACACACACACAATATCTACACACGCACACAATATCCCCACACACACACACAATATCCACACACACACACACTCAATATCCCCCCACACACAATATCCACACACACAAACAATATCCACACACAATATCTACACACGCACACAATATCCACACACGCACACAATATCCCCCCACACAATATCCCCCCACGTACAATATCCACACACACACACAATATCCCCCCACACACAATATCCACACACACACAATATCCCCCCACGTACAATATCCACACACACACAATATCCACACATGCATACAATATCCATACACACACAGACACACACACAATATCCCCCCACACACAATATCCACACACGCACACAATATCCCCCCACACAATATCCCCCCACGTACAATATCCACACACATATCCACACACACACAATATCCACACACGCATACAATATCCACACACACACAGACACACACACAATATCCCCCCACACAATATCCCCCCACACACACACACAATATCCACACACACACTACACACACACAATATCCACACACAATATCCACACACACACACAATATCCACACACACACACACAGACACACAATATCCCCCCCACACACACACAATATCCACAAATATATTAGTGTTTTGACACACACAATATCCACACACACACACACACAATATCTCCCCACACACAATATCCACACATGCATACAATATCCACACACACACAGACACACACACAATATCCACACACAATATCCACACTCACAATATCCACAACCTCAATATCCCCCCACACACAATATCCACACACACACACAATATCCACACACACACACAATATCCACACACACAATATCCCCCCACACACAATATCCACACACACACACAATATCCACACACACACAATATCCACACACAATATCCACACACGCACACAATATCCACACACACAATATCCCCCCACACACAATATCCACACACACACACACAATATCCCCCCACACACAATATCCACACACGCAATATCCCCCACACACAATATCCACACACACACACACACACACACACACACACAATATCCACACACACACACACACAATATACACACACACACAATATACACAAATATATTTATACACACACACACACACAATATCCACACACATACACTGTATCCACACACACACACACTATCCCCACACACACACAATATCCACACACACACACACACACACACACACACACACACACAATATCCACACACAACCCCCCCCCCCCACACACACACACAATATCCACACACACACACACTCAATATCCCCCCACACACAATATCCACACACACACACAAACAATATCCACACACAATATCTACACACGCACACAATATCCACACACGCACACAATATCCCCCCACACAATATCCCCCCACGTACAATATCCACACACACACACAATATCCCCCCACACACAATATCCACACACACACAATATCCCCCCACGTACAATATCCACACACACACAATATCCACACACGCATACAATATCCATACACACACAGACACACACACAATATCCCCCCACACACAATATCCACACACGCACACAATATCCCCCCACACAATATCCCCCCACGTACAATATCCACACACATATCCACACACACACAATATCCACACACGCATACAATATCCACACACACACAGACACACACACAATATCCCCCCACACAATATCCCCCCACACACACACACAATATCCACACACACACTACACACACACAATATCCACACACAATATCCACACACACACACAATATCCACACACACACACACAGACACACAATATCCCCCCCACACACACACAATATCCACAAATATATTAGTGTTTTGACACACACAATATCCACACACACACACACAATATCTCCCCACACACAATATCCACACATGCATACAATATCCACACACACACAGACACACACACAATATCCACACACAATATCCACACTCACAATATCCACAACCTCAATATCCCCCCACACACAATATCCACACACACACACAATATCCACACACACACACAATATCCACACACACAATATCCCCCCACACACAATATCCACACACACACACAATATCCACACACACACAATATCCACACACAATATCCACACACGCACACAATATCCACACACACAATATCCCCCCACACACAATATCCACACACACACACACAATATCCCCCCACACACAATATCCACACACGCAATATCCCCCACACACAATATCCACACACACACACACACACACACACACAATATCCACACACACACACACACAATATACACACACACACAATATACACAAATATATTTATACACACACACACACACAATATCCACACACATACACTGTATCCACACACACACACACTATCCCCACACACACACAATATCCACACACACACACACACACACACACACACACACACACACAATATCCACACACAACCCCCCCCCCACACACACACACACAATATCCACACACACAATATCCCCCCCACACACAATATCCACACACGCACACAATATCCCCCCACACAATATCCCCCCACGTACAATATCCACACACATATCCACACACGCATACAATATCCACACACACACAGACACACACACACACAATATCCCCCCACACAATATCCCCCCCCACACACACACACACAATATCCACACACACACTACACACACACAATATCCCCCCACACACAATATCCACACACACACACACACACACACAGACACACAATATCCCCCCCCCACACACACAATATCCACAAATATATTAGTGTTTTGACACACACAATATCCACACACACACACACACACACACACACACAATATCTCCCCACACACAATATCCACACATGCATACAATATCCACACACACACAGACACACACACAATATCCACACACAATATCCACACTCACAATATCCACAACCTCAATATCCCCCCACACACAATATCCACACACACACACAATATCCACACACACACACAATATCCACACACACAATATCCCCCCACACACAATATCCACACACACACACACACAATATCCCCCCACACACAATATCCACACACGCAATATCCCCCACACACAATATCCACACACACACACACACACACACACACACACAATATCCACACACACACGCACACAATATACACACACACAGTATACACAAATATATTTATACACACACACACACACACACAATATCCACACACATACACTGTATCCACACACACACACACTATCCCCACACACACACAATATCCACACACACACACACACACACACAATATCCACACACAACCCCCCCCCCCACACACACACACAATATCCACACACACAATATCCCCCCACACACAATATCCACACACACACACACACACACACACAATATCCCCCCACACACAACATCCACACACACACAGGATATCCCCACACACACAATATCCCCCCACACACAATATCCACACACTATATCCACACACACAATACCACCCCCCCACTCACACACAATATCCCCCCCCCCACACACACACACAATATCCCCCCACACACAACATCCACACACACACAGGATATCCCCACACACACAATATCCACACGCACACAATTTCACCCCACATTCAATATCCACACACACACACAATGTCCCCCCCCCCCACAATATACACACACACAATATCCCCCCACACACAATATCCACACACTATATCCACACACACAATACCACCCCCCCACTCACACACAATATCCCCCCACACACATCCACATACATACAATATCCCCACTCACACACAATATCCCCACTCACACACAATATCCCCACTCACACACAATTTTCACACACACACAATATCCCCACACACACACAATGTCCACACACACACACACACATACACAATATCCACACACACACAATATCCACACACACACACACACACACACACACAATATCCACAACCTCAATATCCCCCCACACACAATATCTACACACACAATATCCACACACACACACACACACACACACACACACACAATATCCACAACCTCAATATCCCCCCACACACAATATCTACACACACAATATCTACACACTCACACAATATCCCCCACACACAATATCCACACACACAGTCCACACACACACACAATATCCACACACGCATACAATGTCCACACACACACAATATCCACACACACTATATCCACACACACAATACCCCCCCCCCCCACTCACACACAATATCCCCCCCACACACATCCACATACATACAATATCCCCACTCACACACAATATCCCCACACACACACAATATCCCCACACACACACAATGTCCACACACATACACACACACACACACAATATCCACACACACACACACACACACACACAATATCCACAACCTCAATATCCCCCCACACACAATATCTACACACACAATATCCACACACACACACACACACACACACACAATATCCACAACCTCAATATCCCCCCACACACAATATCTACACACACAATATCTACACACTCACACAATATCCCCCCACACACAATATCCACACACACAGTCCACACACACACACAATATCCCCTCACACACAATATCCACACACGCATACAATGTCCACACACACACAATATCCACACACACTATATCCACACACACAATACCCCCCCCCACTCACACACAATATCCCCCCCACACACATCCACATACATACAATATCCCCACTCACACACAATATTCACAAACACACACACAATATTCACACACACACATCCACATACATCCCCACTCACACACACTATTCACACACACACAATATCCCTACACACATACAATGTCCACACACACACACAATATCCACAACCTCAATATCCCCACACACACAATATCCACACACACACACACACATACACACACACACACACACACACACACACACACACAATATCTGCACACGCAAACAATATCCCCCCACACACAATATCCACACTCACACAACATACACATACACACAATATCCCCACTCTCACACACACACACACACACACACATACATACACACACATAATATCCACACACGCAATATCCACACACACACATCCCCACTCATCACAATATCCACACTCACACAACATACACATACACACAATATCCCCACTCTCACACACACACACACATACATACACACACATAATATCCACACACGCAATATCCACACACACACAATATCCCCACTCGTTATGCATAAACCAGGTAACAGTTTATGTTTTACTTTCATATACAATTTAGTTTTAATCCAAATAACACATGTGCTGAGTGAACAATCAGCAATCAAGAGCATTCAACAGAAGTGCTCTCTCTCTCTCTCTCTCTCTCTCTCTCTCTCTCTCTCTCTCTCTCTCTCTCTCTCTCTCTCTCTCTCTCTCTCTCTCTCTCTTTCTTTCTCTCTCTCTCTCTCTCTCTCTCTCTCTCTCTCTCTCTCTCTCCCAAATCAATTCAATTCAGAATTTTTTTTTTTTTATTGCCAAAGCATTAAAACTACAGAAAATGATTTAGAGCATGAACATTTAGTAAAGGCCATGTACAGAAAATAATACTTAATAAAACTAATTAAAAATGACAATATTACATATATTAATGGCTAGATACAGCAAAAAATAACAATAACATAAAATATTAATAATAAAATAAATAGGGAATAATAATAATGAATAAAATATTCTAATACAGAAATCATGTAACAACTGAACATTATATGTGTGTGTATCTAACGGGGTGTGTTTTTGGGCTGTGAGTGAGTGTGTTTATTGGATATTTGCTTCTTTCTGGTTGTCCCTCAGGAGATACTACAAATCTTGCAGCTATATTGGCTTCTTCGCCAAGAATGAAACAGTCTTTGGGTTGGATTACAGGTGTTAAATTGGGGAAATATCTTATTTATTTTGGGGTAGTAGTGGTCTCTGATGTGTTTATATTTTGGGCATTCTGTGAGGAAGTGCAGCTCGGTGTGTCTCTCTCTCTCTCTCTCACACACACACCATCAGCAAACGTAAATAATAAGCCACATGCCTCGTTTTACTTTCTTTGCCATTGACATCCGACCGAACTACAACATTTCCACTGATGTCTGTGGAAAAGGGATGTGCTCGACCAGCTTGCGCATCTGTGCCGTTGCGCACTCAGTCCATCAGCTTGTGCACGGCAGATAGGGTTTTTACTATATTTTGTTTAATAGTACACTAATGTTACGCCCTTATTAGGGAGCAACAATGAAGGAGGAGGAAGCGTTTTCGGCGGTTACAATACTCTTTATTTTCCATTCTTCATAAAGTCTTTCTCCAAACTCTATTAATACGCCGCAACGCCTATCAACATCTCGGTCCTGGCCAGGGATCGCTGTGACAAGAAGGAACGCTCACTGAGCACGCCAAACAGGAAGCTCTTATCGATAGGCACACCTGTGCACCGGTGCACCCAATCCACCTGATTACCACACAGCTCCGCAGCGCACCTGTAGGGGGAGCACAAACACACACACACACACACACACACACACGGCAGAGAAGATAATACAAAGTACAGCCGTGACACCCCGCCCCTTAAGAAAAGGAAACCAATAAGTTTCCACCAACAACACTTAAGCACTCGTAACCACACTAACAAAATTAATTTTAGTATAGGCCTATACATACACATTACCAACAAAATCCTTCCCCCCACATGGATAGCATAATAAAAAAATAACAAAAAACAAACCTGTTAATTCTTAATCCACGGCAACACCTTACAAAAGTGTTCTACAATGGTATCCTAGACAGCGCGTCGGCCACTACATTTTCCGAGCCCTTCAAATGCCTAACATCTAAATGAAAGGGCTGAAGAAATAGGCACCAACGCATCAGCCGTTGATTTGGATTTTTAAGAGAGTGTAAAAAAGTAAGCGGGATATGGTCACTGTAAACTATTACCGCTGAGCTGTTCCCACCTACATACACTTCGAAATGTTGGAGAGCCAAAATTAACGCAAGCGCCTCCTTTTCAATTGTGGAGTAGTTCCTCTGATGACTATTGAACTTCCGCGAGAATAAAAAACAAACCGTCCGCTCAATACCTGCATCATCCTTTTGAATCAACACAGGTTACCTTACTAACAACCCTAACCCTAACCCTACTCCCTCTTTACTGGCATCTACCTGAATTTTAAATGTTTTTTCCAGATGAGGTGCCATTAGGACAGGTGTCGTAGTTAGCAACGTTTTCACTGCCTCAAAGGCATTCTGACAAGACTCTTACAAGACTCTGACAAGACGCTTTAGCTTTCAGTAGGTCCGTTAAAGGGGCAACGACCGTAGAGAAGTTCCTACAACAGCGGTAGAAACCCACCAGACCCAGAAAGCTCATTAATTCCTTCTTAGTAACAGGAACAGGATATTCATCTATTGCTCTCACCTTCTCCCTCACTGGACGCACCTGTCCTTGCCCCACTACCTTACCGAGATACGTGACTGTCGCTCCTGCAAACTCGCACTTAGCCAGATTCAATGTGAGACTTGCTTGAGAGAGACGGACTAAAAGCAAGCGTAAACGATTAAGGTGTTCTGGCCATGTATCACTTACCACGATCGTATCATCCAGATAAACCGTCACGCCTTTTAGTCCCGCTATAACCCTATTCATCATTCTTTGAAACGTCGCCGGTGCGTTTCGAAGACCGAAACTCATAACCCGGTAAGAAAATAATCCATTTTGTGTTATAAACGATGAAACCTCGCGCGCCGTCTGCGGAATCTGCCAATAGCCTTTCAGTAAATCTAATTTTGTCACAAATTTTGCGGCACCGACCTGATCGACACAGTCCTCCATTCTCGGCAGAGGAAAGGAGTCTGGTCTTGTAACAGAATTCAGTTTCCTATAATGGGGGGCGGTGTGGCGCAATGGATAAGACACATGCCTTTGGTGTGAGAGACCCGGGTTCGAATCCACTGTGAGACACCAATGTGTCCCTGAGCAAGACACTTAACCCCTAGTTGCTCCAGAGGCATGCGACCTCTGACATATATAGCAATTGTAAGTCGCTTTGGATAAAAGCGTCAGCTAAATGAATAAATGTAAATGTAAAATAATCTGTACAAAAACGGAACGTACCATCAGATTTTTTACCTAACAAACACGGCGAGGACCAGCTGGAAAATGAAGGCTCTGCTAACCTGTTATCCAGCAAATACTGGACTTCCTTTTCCAAAACCTCTCGTTTATTCAGCGGAACCCTGTAAAAACGCAACATTCCTGTTGACAGTGATGTGTCAAGTTACGCGGTATCCAGCTGCTTACCCATTGCGCTCGATTAATACAAAGTCTATTGTGAAAGCGAAAGTGTCTATTTTTGGGTTACCGAAAATCATTCAATCGGACCAGGGAAGTAATTTTACTTCGAAATTATTTGCGGAAGTGCTTTTCGAGCTGGGTATTAAACACAATCTGTCAACAGCGTATCACGCCCAGAGTTAGATACATTTACTTGATTTACTTTTGAGTACAAGTGTGAGTATACGAACGCAGTATTGAACCCGATACCCATACTGGTACCCGTATCGGTGCATCCCCACTCTAGACTAAGTGCACTTGGGTTATTTGGTTGTTAAAAAATATGAATGTAGCAAAGCAAAGATTTACATTGATAAGTGCTGTGTTTTCCCTGTGTTTTCAGACCGTCTCAAGCTTCCTGTTTCAAGCGAGAGAGCAAGACACCATCATACTGAAAGGATCAGATGAAACGAGCAACTGGATGGCATGTTACTGACTATGGAAAACCTGAAGCTAGGACCAGCTAGGCTGAAGAACACCGTACTGTAAGGATTGGACAAGCAAAGAAACAAAACAACAATCCTGCTGGAGTGGAACTAACATGGGAAAGGACAAATGTTTGGAAGCAGCTGGAAAATATTTGTTGGCAAAGACCTTACTGAAACATTACTTGAGAGAGTGCAGAAAATCCCTGTTAAACAGGAAATATGAAAAGAAATCATGATCTTGAAGTATTGATCATTCTCGAGCTATTTTCAGTGTCAGTGAATACATGTGCCAACTGGAGAAAAAAAGTCTCTTTTTTTTGTTGCAAACCAGTTGATGAACTATTATAATCCGACTGCATGGCTGCTACCCACATCCATTCGCACAGTTACCAAACGGCAAAGAGACGTATCACACTACAGTATCAAGATATTGACATTCTCGTAATGAAGCGTAATTGAGTTCCAATTTTTACCTCTTGGCTTATAGACATTTTGTGACAATACTTATCTTTCATTATCTGAGCTATTTGGATCTAGTGCCAAGCCACAGTGGCAATTGTGACACCGTTTTTGTGAATGAATTGCTGCTGCTGCATTTCCCATCTTCACATTGTTTACTTTTTAACTCGAGTAGCAAATTCAGCTCAAAGCTCAGTTTTGATTAGCAGACATTTGGTGGGGCATTGCTCCTACATATGTGTCTTGGTTTCTTTAACTGCAAAGCTAATACTAAACATTCCAGTTTGCCATTTGGATCCTTATCGTAGGAAAGGTTACTAATAAAAGCTTTTGCGAAACTCTAAAACACAAAAATGCAGAATTTTCCCAACAGTCCAGTCCCTATTCATCCAGGGTTTAGCCGGGGAGGAAGTGTTGTCAGTTCCCCGTATCCGGCCCACCCTTCAGACCTTCAGATATCCCCCAGAACCTCCGAGGAGTACGCCATGCAGCAAGCTCAACCTAACCTGCAGAGTCACGGGCAGCTCCTGCACCTGCGGAGCCAACAGCATCTGCTGCACGCTCCTGCTGTACACGGCTATGGGTCCAGAAGAGCACCTGGAGAGATGGCGCCGGGAAACACTCACAGTGGAGGAGGAGGAGGAGGAGGAGGAGGAGGGAACTCTTACCGTAAAGACAGTGTGGATTATTATTTCTCAGTGAGTGGGCGAGAAAGAAGCAGAAGAGGCGGAGCTGCGTATGGTGCGGGATTTAGGTACACGAACCTAGATGGACATGTACCTCATCAGTACCCGCACTTGTCTGGTTCAGGGTCGTCCTCTGGAATGATTTCTCCCTACTCAATGGAGTATGGCTCCAGCAGTGGCTCTGCAGTTGGGAGTAGTAATAGCGGCAGCGCTGGTTCGTTTTCTCCTTCCCAGCAATACAGTATGGCTCATTCTACTTCAGTACAATCAGGTGCTCAAATGCATCAACGCCAGCATGGTCAGAAATATCCCTCACATCAAGGATTACACCAAGGTCAGCATCACCGGACGTACCCGCTTTCTGGAAACAGAATACCCCCTCAGTTCGGACACTACGCCCCCATTAATGCAACCTCAGGCTCTACTGGAATGTACAACTCTCCACCGCAAAGATACGACGTGATCAGCAACAGCAGTACGGATGCCAAAATGAATAACTCGCCCAGTCAGTCTAATCCAAACACTCATACAAGTTCATCTGCTTCAAACAGCTGTGAGAATATGGGACAAAGTTACTCATCATCTGCTCATCCTCCCTATTCGCCCCAATCGCAGTCCCTTCACAAGCATGCTCCCAGTTCCCAGCGTAGCTCTCAGCACAGCACTGGAGCAGGTTATGACCCTTCCCTCAAAATGCAGCACCAGGGACACCTGCAGTCCAAACTGCCCCATTCATCAGTCTCCTCTAGCCCTGCTCTGCCTTCACAACCCTCTCAAGACCTCACCAAATCTCCTATGCATTCCCAAAGTCAACAGGCTCACATTCATCAGAACTTCAGTCCGATATCTAATCCCTCCCCTGCTCCATCTGCTGTACAGTCTCCAAGCTGCAGCTCCTCTTCGTCTCCACTAATGGGGAGTTCAGAGGGGAATAGTGCAGCTGCGCATATGCAGACGTCATCACACCCCTCTGTTTCAAACACTCGCAGCAGCCAAAGCCATGGACGCCTTCTGCAGGCCGTACCTCAGCTGAGCCCCACTCCCAATTCAAATAGCAGTATTAGTAGTTGTGGTAGCGGTGTAGGAACTAAAGTGGCTGGTTTGAACCACAGTGCAGGGATCAGTCACGCTTCCATGAGTCAGAACCGAATGGGACTAGGTCTTCGAGGCGGTCCAGGGGAAGATGGCTCTCTGTACCCTCATGAAAAACTCTTGCAGGACCCTGGTCTAAATAGTCTAAATGCTCTGACCTCTCAAGTGGAAAATCTACCTAACACAGTGCAGCACATGCTGCTAACAGACACTGTGCTGCCTCAGAGGAAGAGCAGAGACAGTGCACATCACCTTCAGATGCAGCAGGGATCTCAGTCTTTACCGGGCAACCAAAACAAATCTGGAAGTGCCAGTGCCAGTGGTCAGACCTCAGTGAATGAAGAGAGTTCTGAGATGCTGGAAACAAAAGGGCATCAGCAATTAGAATGCAAGAGAATTAGGCAGGCAAGTGGAACAAGCAATGAATCTGAGCCACAGAGCTACCCATCATCACAGAGTCAGATGTCGTCAGAACAGGCATTGGATCTCCAGGTCAACCCTAGAGTCATTTCAACAGCTTCAAAACAATTATCTACTAGAGAGTCTCAAACAAAGACACCAGAAACATTGACGCCCTCCTCCTCTTCACCACCATCAGTTCATCCGTCTGCAGAACACAGCCCAAAACAACAGGTATATCCCCCTGCTCCACCATCTCCCATTCCCTCAGCACGTCCAAACTGTGCAGGAGAACGAGACCTTGGTATTAATGATAATGGAATGAAGGGAAGAATGATCAAAATTATAAAAGATGAAGAAAGCGAAGTTGAAAGTGCAGATCCTCCCTGTGATAGAGAAAAATCTGAGAATAGACTTTCAGTCTCTACCACACAGAATGAAGCGGAGACAGATGCACAACAAAATCCAAGTAAAACTGTGAATGTTTCAGAACAACATAATGTTGGAGGTGTTGGGGTTATTGTCTCTGCTCGTTCTGAACTGAATATTGAATCAAGCAAGCACACAGGAGCCAAATCTCCACGTTATGTTGTTTCTCATTACCCAAACAAACACAGCAATCCTGAGGAGCGACATGATGTCAATGTCTTAAGAGAGACAAGAAATCACAATGGAGAGGGGGAAGTGTGCATGGAAACATATGTGTCACAATATGATATTTCCCCTAAACAAGAATTTGGCCAAAACATCCCCTCTGTTCAGTCTCACCCAGTGTCATTTAAATACAGTAATCCTGAGGTACATTTCAATTCTACAAAGAGCAAGGGAAAGTTAGGACTAGGGAGTGGTATGGGTGCAAATAGAAGCCAGAATTATCATCAGCTGCAGGCCAGCTATGGGTCTATTGCCAGAAAGGAGATTGGTGTTTTTGCTTTGGAGGGGGGGAGAGGTATCGTCTCAAGAAGTCAGGATAGCAGTTCTCAGTTTCAGCAGTCGTTTCCAAGTCTTTTGCAAGAAGTCCTCCAAGGTCATCACTTAGATCGACGCTATGGACGTCCCGACCAGACACCTAGTGTTCATCAACAACCTCAAGATACATCCCAGCACCGTTATCAAACTAGACTACCTTGCAGTATGGTTGAAAATTTGAGTTCGCATGCAATGAGCTCTCAAACAGTTATGGGTGGACTTAATGTCCAGTTCAGTCAAATGGCCTCTGGAAAACCACCAAATACAAGTCAAAATCAGGGACCAGATAGTGAGATAGTTTTAGGCTCTCCTCATCCCTCTTGGGATTCTGAAGCACATAAGCCCAACGTGACTCATGGGATCTCCTTAGAAAAAGGCAAAACCAGTCTGTCTCCAAGCCAGTCCACCCACATGCAGCAGTCTTTAGATCTCACAACAGGAGCCCCTCCAAAGCACATTAATTTGGCTGACTATTCTTTGCAGCACAGAAAACCCCCCAGATATGGTACCTCTCCTTCTGCTGTGGAACAACTGCTTTTACAGGAAGCTGAGCCACTGGCATGTGGTGTAGGTCCTATCAGTCACACTCAATCTCAGACATCCACGTCCTCAGGAAGGCGCTCAGTAATCTGCGATGTGTCTCCTTCTCGACGAACAACACCAGAAAGAGAGAGAGGACACTCTGGGACCACTGGACCCTCAGTCATTCAGCAGCCATTTTCCTCTTCTGGATCAAACGGTCAAGAATGCTGCAAGGAAGAAATAAAAGCAAAGAAAGCACAAAACAAGGAGGACTCGTCAAAGATTGAAGCTGCAGGCCAGAACACAGATGGTTACTGCAGCACGCCACCCAGTAAGGAGTGTAATAAGCCCCTCCATTCCCCTGTAGATGTTGATTCTGATTTAGAAAAGACCAGCAGTGCCAAAGGCAACAATGAAGCCACCAGCAACGTGCCATATCTTTCGCAAATGTCCTCGAATCCTTTGTCCTCGCCACCGAGACACCAGTCATTTTCGCAGGTAGTTGATCGTTTCAGAGCATATGGCTTCAGTGACACCATGGATGGACAAAAAATGATCTCCCATCCTACGCCTCATCGACCATTCCACACCATATCAGCATATTCTAAAACCACACCCTCTACTAGCAAGTTACAAGTGTTTCCACAGAGCTTACCCCCTCAAGACAGACCCGACTGGACTCCTGACAGGCAAAGGCTAAGAGCTATGGACAAGCACGTTCTTCAGAGACTCCCTGAACAGAAGTGTAAATCCCAATCCTCAAGTGATATTCTGCCTAGTCAGCATCACATATCTCGGCAGCACTCTTATCTCCGTTCACACTTTGACATGAAAATATGGGATGCTTATTCTGAAAGAGATGGTGCTGGACAACCACCGACTGCAATGCCTTGTGAGCATGCTATTTCTCAACAAGTCACAAATGCTGGCCCTAAACTTAAAGAAGAGGACGTCTCAGATAAGAGTGCACAAGACACTGCCAAATCTTTCCACTCAGTGGCTTCAGCTGGTGCTATTATCCCTGCTGGGCACACCGGTAAGGCTGTCCAAGGGATTCAGCAGGGGCAGAGACTAACTAAAACTGGAGCATCGGCTGAAACCAACCCTTTAATCATGAGAAGGAGAGTTAGATCTTTTATTTCTCCTATTCCAGCTAAGAGGCAGCATCAGGATGTTCCAGGTCAGCGGCCAGGATCAGCTTATCACTCCCCATTATCGCAGTCCCACTCTGATTCTAGACATGCAATCAACAATTGTTCTAGCAGTACTGATACTCAGCCAAAATTGCATTCTCCTAAGACTCAGCATTCTATATCCAGTGCAAACTCACCTCCTCAGTCCAAAGCAAAGTTTCTTCCCCCAAGAAAGGGTCGTGGTCTAAAACTTGAGGCAATCGTGCAGAAAATTACTCCAAGTGTGAAAAGAAATGACTTCAACAACAGTCACGTGGAGTCTGACTTCTTGGAAGTATCTCATTACACCTCTGACCTGCCAGACCCTGAGGGTGGCACGTCGTTTGCTAGTGCTCCTCAAGGAGAGGAGGCCTGTTTATCTTACCTAGATGATTCTCATACTTTAGAGGATCTTATGCCATACAGAGCAGTTGAAGATGCCTTCTCCTGTGATTCTCAGTCTCTCAAACCAGGTGCAACAGCTTCTAGCAGTTGTACCCTCAGAAGTTTGCCAAAAGATTTTGACTTTGGATTAGGTGCTGCGGGATCTTCAGGGTCTTTGGTGGGTGAAAATGATAAGGATGATTTTACTTTGTTAGGACCCCTTCCACCAGCTCCTCCATTACCTTGTCCTGTACAGGGATCCCCTCCTCCATCTTCATCTGCATTGTCTGACATACAGCAGTTCACAAACACATATCAACAGCTGGAAACCCGGCGCAGCGAGCAGTCAGCTGCTAACCTGCTTAGGCAGAAACTGCAAGAGACTGGCATGGGCTTTGATGATTACCCAGGTGGGGATTACTTTGGGACCACCACTGGCCAGAGCCCTGGGCACCACCTTCTGTCCAGAGCTTCTCAGCACCAGATGAATTCTCTCGGGTTGACATGTTCTGAGTCTAAACTATCAGATAACATGGTGCCCAAAGGGTATTTTCCATCAGGGAAGAAAAAGGGTCGCCCAGTAGGCAGTGTGAATAAGCAGAAACGTGCCCAAGCACAAATTCAGAATGCAGCAACAAGCATACCTTCCTCGCCTCTTCCCTCACCTACAGCTGTACCTCAGTCTGTACAAGTCCCAAACACAGCAGATGAAGTGCCCCAAGAATCAACACCACCTGACCAGAACCCCTGTCCATCTTTGGTCCCTCCCGCTGAAACCCAGGAGGTGAAGGAGGATGTAGAGTGTGAAGAGATCCAGCCAGAGTTAGATTTGAAGCCTGCTAAACATAAACCGAGAAAGGGGAAAGAGGGCAACGAGACTGCTGGTACAAGTGGCAATCAGAGAAGAAGGAGAGGAATGGCTTCCAAAGAGGAGCTGGACACTCAAACGAGCGGTAAGGGAAGCATGAGCCTGTGTGGAATATTCCCAGATACCAGAAATAATGTTTTTGCTCCTTACATACATGTGGAGAAAAAGGTGGAAGAGATTGGGGCAGTCTGTACAATTATTAATGCCGAAGATGAAAAATCAAAAGGTGGAGGCAAAGCTGGTCACCTTGGGGCTGATGGCCTGTTAAATACCCCGCTGTCATCTCAGCTCATGAGAAAAGAAAAGGAAAATGAAAGAACAAAAGAAAATTGGGTTTCAGAGCAAGTTGATTCTGCCTTGCAATCCGGGAAGATACTTCCTACATCTGGATATGTTCTGTCAGGGCCTGTGATATCAGAGACTGGACACACTGGTCGCCTCTTATGCTGTCTTTGCCAGAAATGGGCCAACTACAAACATCTCGGGGATCTCTATGGTCCTTTTTACCCAGCTGAATATGCAGCCAAGCTCCCTAAGAATCCACCTCAAGTCCGACAAACCTTGTCCTACCATGGGGCAGCTACCCCAGTTTCCAGTATGACATCCATTCCGACAGACTCGACTCCCCAGGATACAAGTTTACAAGACTCGCAGAATGTCAAGTCATATGTTAGTAGCGATTGCACAGGAAGTCAGGCAACAAACCCAACATCCCCAGCCACCCCCATTGGCACTGTATTTTCCAGCATGGGTGAAGAAATGGCTTTCCACAATGCTATGACCAGCAGCTCCACCTTAAAGGTAACTGCGCACACCTGGGATCCGGCTGCAGGACTGGTGAGTGGGCTGGGTACATCAAATGTACAAGAACTGGATAGTGAACTCATACTGAAGCAGTTGCACGTCGAGAATTCACAACAGAGGCCCCAGCACAGAAAACTGACATCCCATCCACGCTTCAAAAGAAGACATAAGTCCAGTGAAGATTTACCTCGAACTGTTCCCATCAACAGCAAAGCCTCCCTGCCCTTCCAGCCTCCCCCACCCAGCCTGGACTCTCTGGGCGCCGTGGCCCAACTTACCCAGCTCCCACTAGTGCCTCTGGACCCCGAGGAGCTGTGGGTGCACGAGGGCTGCATCGTGTGGACCAGCGGCGTATACCTGGTCAACGGGAGACTGTATGGCCTTCAGGAGGCACTAGATGGTGCTAGAGACACCGTGAGTAGAAAGTTCTGCTGCTCGTTTTAATATGTGGCTTATTGCTGTAACATTGACTTGTTGTTAATGTTAGTTCCTCTTTTCTGGTGATTAACTCCTCTCCTCAGAGCTGCTCCCATTGTGAGATGGTGGGCTCCACCCTGGGCTGCTACAGTAAAGGCTGCACCCTGAGGTACCACTACCTTTGTGCCATAGAAGCAGGTGAGATGTGGCATCACTGTGGGCTGCACTTGGGTTTATTACAGCAACATGCACATGAGTCTTTGTGATCAGGTGTGAGGGACTGACATTCAGTGCTAAATTATCTATTTTTTACCCTCAATCTAAAGATTGCTCCCTAAATGAAGACAACTTTTCTCTGAGGTGTCCAAAGCACAAGGTAAGAGAACAAGACTTCACATTTAATATGGAAATGTGGTCAATCGAGGCCACGAATTAAGAATTGGATCCCACGACTTATTAATTCAATCCCTCGTCGTAGTGAATTTGTGGCCACGACTTGCTAATTCCTTCCCTTGTTTTAGTTAAATGGTGAAGAATTCATTCCCACGACTTAATTAGTTTACTTGTTTTAGTAAATCATGGCAAAAAATAAAGAATTTGTTACCTTGTTTTAGTAAATCATGGCCATGAATGAAGAATTAGATCCCACAACATGTTAATTTAACTCATTTTAGTACAAAAGTTATTTCATCAGTGTGACTATAGATGTGTTTGCCAGTGTGTCTGTGTACATATGCGTTGTGTTTGAACAGAGCAACAGAATCGCCAAGCCTGGAGCCGTGTACCTGGAGCAGTCGGAGAGAGGATGAACACACACACACACACCGCACGAATCACGCACAGATCAGACGTGAGTGGACCCAGTGTTGTGTTTGACTCTGTAAGCCTGTGCCGTCATTGACCTGTGCCTGTACCTGTGCTTCCCAGCAGAGAGAGAGAGAGATTCCTGACTGTGTGAGTTCAGCTGAAGTGGGATCGCCTTCATGCTTCGAGATCGGAGTTACCATGGTTACCGACGATTACATTTCGGAATGTAAAGTTCAAAGACTTTCTCTAAAGAACACTAATAACTGAGAGGTTTTCCATTCATCACCTGTTCTGTGGTTGACGATCCCTCGTGGACAGGACCGAGCAGAAGATGGAGATGAAGAGACGCTAACTGCCTTTCAACACATGACTTCAGTTCGCAATGTTTGACTTTTGAGTCCGCTGTTGTCATCTTTTATCTTTGTTAGTTCGCTGGAGCTGCGCATTGGGAACAAGAGAACTGAGCGAGGGAAGGGGACCATGTGGACAGAGAAAGAGAGAGGCAGTGTATTTACACCAGTTATATGTAGTATTTTATATCATAACTCATATTATCATTATTTTAAACATCACTATTGTTTTAATCAGTATTTTAGACAGAATTCTGAGCGATTGATGGAATGTCCGTATCAGGAGGACCAGAATGTCGACCTGTTATGACATCATACTCGTGACATCACGTGGAGCGGAAGTCCAGTTGCCACAGAGACATTGTTGTCATGGAGATGCACATATATTGCCTTCGAAGGTGTGCCTGTGAGTGAGTGTGTGTGTGTGTGTGTGTGTGTGTGTGAGTGAGAGTTCGCTTGTTTGTGTCTGTCTCTGCTCCTTTGATAAGTGTTCTTATTTTCCACCTCAAGGGTTTTGTGCTAAAGATGAGAGAAAGGAGAAGCTAATGGACATTGGGTTATTTTTCACAGCTGGGAAAGCGTTGGGATGAGAGGTAAAGCATCAGGACTCGTGAGTTACCCGTGAGTCACGGGTCGAGACTAACATTCCTGCAGCGTTTCGAGGGAAAGCAGTGCAGATCTCCATCTCCAGAACAATCGCTGTCATCTTTTCTATAAAAATCTCCTGAAAACAAGAAGGCAGAGAAAAGACTCACCATATGAAAACATCATGTACTAGAAAACTGTCAATATGCTTCTGACTCATGAATACAGTTATACAATGGAGAGCGGCTCTGTGTGTGTGTCTGTTCACAATGCTTCACTTCTTCTGTGTCTGATCCGTGCGAATGCGTAGAGTAACCTGCTCAAACTCGCCGCCTTCGGGGAGATCAGCTATTCTGACTCTGAGATGGAGATTCTGAAGTAGAGTTTCACTGATGAGCCTTTAAAGACTGCAGATGTTCATCCAGGGGAAATGCTTCTGTTGAAGCTGTCAGACTAACTTAGCTTTAAAGGGCCCCTATTATGAACTGGCCTTTGATGTAGTGTGTAACAGCTCTGAGTGAATGAAAACATCCTGCAAAGTTTAAAATCTGAAAGTGCCCCGTATATAAAGTTATTGTCTTTCAAAAGTAAGAGTCGACTCTGAGTCAATGAAATAAATAGTTTTTCAAATGAGTCATAAGCCGTTTCGTCGTGACGTCAAGACGACACATTAGCATATTTCCCGCCCACTTATTGCACGCGCAGACACCCGGGAAAACTCGAACCTCAGACCAGCAGCTGATCCCTGTGGACACTGGAGAGCATCATGTCCAGGAGACGCTGGTCGTCTGTCGTTCTCACTACTTTGAGGAAAGATTAAGCATGGAGCAAGATTTGTTTTACCAACGTTTGTTACATCAGATCATTCACGCTAGAGCTCGGCTAATGTATGCACTGTTATTGATACAGTTTCCACGCGTTCACCGCAATATATTACAAAAATAGTCGGTCAAATAAATGAGTACAAGTAAAATAATGGGTTTGTTGATGGACATGCACTGGTTAATGCTGATGGTGAGGAATTACAGTTGCAGCATCTCATAATGTCCCTCAAACTGAGTAGCGTATCACTGAGAAACACAAGGCGCGTTTCCGTTAAAGATTTGCGCAAAACTTTAGCGATTATTTTTTTCTTTTTTTTTCTTTTTTTTTTCTAAATATCGATAAAAAACGATTGCGAAATGACGGCGTTTCCATTAACCGATGTTATGCGACTAAAACGTCATTTTTTCCTCTCGTGATAAGTCATTTTCAAAAAATCATGGCAACGGACGTTGGTAGGTTTATATATATCTCAGCCACCGCACTAGACATTATTATTATTAATGGAAGGAAACGTATGGGCAATGGGCGGTTTTGTTTTCGACACGCTGTACGGGTAAACCAATCACAGCAGACTGAGCCGTCTGGCCAATCAGAGCAGAGTATATCGCGGAAAGGCGGGATTTAGAGAGATTGATTCGTCTGACGAGTCGTTTGAGAGTCATTGAAAATGTGGTGATGTGCAAATGTATATTATGAAGAAATTAAACAGTTTATTTGACCTTTGATGCCTGTAAACCTGTTATAGGAGACTCCACAACAACATCAGGAAACTTTATATAGCATAATAGGGGCACTTTAAAATAATCATGATTAACAGTGGCATTAGTGATGAGAAACTGCATCACCCACAAGGCTCTACTGAAAATACCACTCAGAGAAATATAGTGTGTGTGTGTGTGTGTGTGTGTGTGTGTGCAGTCAAACATTATTCAGCACCAGATTATTATTTTTATTACTAGAGGGTGTGGGATACTATAGTTAATTTATGTTTCATTCATTCATTCGAGTGAGGATAGCGCAATAAAGTAAACTGTGACATATTATTCCCAAACATTCTTCATATAGTGACTAACAGTGACATTCATAAACATTTGGGGCAAAAAATGATGAAACATGCATGATTTGGGTTGTGCTGTTCTCGTATCTGATTGTGTGATCTGTCACACAGAGTGTGTGTGTGAGAGAGAGAGAGTGTGTGTGTGTGTGCGCGTGTGTGTGTAAGAACTGATTGAAGTTCATTGTGTTTGTGTGTATTAGAACTGATTGAAGTTCATTTTGTGTGTGTGTGTGAGAGAGAGAGAGAGTGTGAGTGCGGCGTGCGTGTGTATGTGTGTGTGTGTGTGTGTGTAAGAACTGATTGAAGTTCATTGTGTGTGTGTGTTTGTGTGTATTAGAACTGATTAAAGTTCATTGTGTCAGTGTTAGTGTGTGTCGCTGATCTTGAACAGATTGACAGATTAGAGCTCAGGTTAATCCTGTGAGTGTGTGTGTGTGTGTGTGTGTGTGTGAGAGTGTCATTCAGAGATGCTGGATGTCATATTTCATGTCACTGTTTCTGAAATGCATGTGTGTGTGTGACATCTAAGGGAAGGAGATCCCCATCCGCTGTGATAAGGTGAGTCTGACTGACGATGCTCGTTAACCAAACGCTTGCTTTTTACTTTCATTTTTACTTTTTTTTCTTTTGTGTCAATCAATAAAAATTTTTGAAATGTTCATCTTTTTTTCATTTGTTCTTTTATTCACTTTTTCATTTGTCATTTCATTCTTTGTTTTGTTCTGTATAGTCTATCTCTTTTCCGTGGAACACATATTTGTGTTTTGCATTGGCTTTTTAGATTGTTAACCGAATGGTTTGGTGTTTTAGGTATAATAATGACAACAATAATGCATTTTATTTGTAATGCACTTTATATGTTCAAATCAGAACTGTATAATAAGTTCTAGCATTAATGGGAAGCCAGTGCACCTGTGATGTGTTCCCGGAGAGAGGAATGAGTTAGCACACGCATGAGCCTGTCTGCATCAGCAACGGAGAGAAAAGGTCATGACATGTTCCTACGATGATAGAGGCGATTTTTGAGATGTTCATCAAATATTAGCTGAGGATCAAAAATGACACCAAGTGTGTGATCTGAGCAGAATCAGCTGCAGAGAGAAGAGCGTTTACGACCCTCGCCAGCGCCGTCTCTGGACTGAACCCGACTCTGACACCAGACTGAAGAGGTTCAAGGAGACTGTGTAACGGCAGCTATTTCTAATCCTGAAGGAACAGATCCAGAACTCAATCATGAAATCACAACTGATGTTATATGAGGACAAATTGACACAAGATAGTTCTTAATAACTGAATAACTAGAGTTCATGGACTTCACTGTTCTCACAATAGAGTCAATTCCAATCATTTCAAAGTTAGGAAAGGTTATGTTAAAGGCTGAGTATCGGAGTTGTATATGTCCTCAATCTCACCGGTGAAGTAATTAAGAAATGTATTGCACTGATCAACAGAAGAGTGAACGATATGCTTAGCTGGTTTAAGGAGTTTGTCAACAGGATGAATAATAATCCTTGCTAGAATGATAGACAGACTGTTGTTGAGTGTACATAAGCCTGTGAACCGCTACACCAGATGTTTTGTACTGGCTTTCAGCAGCTTTCATTAAGCGTTACCCAGCAGTGTACCATGGACAGGGTTTCCTAAGTGTAACAACCCGTTCTCCCAGTGGTGCAAACTCAACCAGTAGTGCAGATAAGGTCAGACGTTCTCTGAATGTGTTTGCACAGGAGGCACAAAGTATAAAGTTGAATGTATAAAAGTTGATTCAATGTTCAAGGCTCAGGTAAGGACCAGGCAAGACATTTTGTGTTTAAAAGACGTCTAGGCTAAAACAAGGCAAAATTTGGGCTGTCAGTGAAAATTTAACAGACGTCTAAAACACAGCCAAAGAATAGACATTAGATAACAAAGAAATGAGATGAGTGAAGGAATTAAACCAAACACCTTGTAATCACTGTTGACTTTGCTCACATAATGGAATATCTCAAAAGTTATTTTTGCAAAAACGACATGTAACCAAATTCAAGGTTATTTTGGCTAGAAGTGTGTTACTCATAGCCGGACTACATCGGGTCTATAGTTAACTTAGATGGAGAAAGAACAGCTATTGCTTGCTGGGGAGGAGGCGGGAACCTGCGAACGTTCAACGAAACTTTAATAAAATAAACAAAACTAAAGTAATCGGCAGATTCACAGCTTGAAGTGCTGGCCTTCCGGAGCTCCTCTGTGGGATTCGGGACCTTCCCCTGTCATCACTCCTCCTTTACCCTTCCGGAGCTCCTCTGTGGGACTCGGGACCTTCCCCTGTCATCACTCCTCCTTTACCCTTCCGGAGCTCCTCTGTGGGACTCGGGACCTTCCCCTGTCATCACTCCTCCTCTACCCTTCCGGAGCTCCTCTGTGGGATTCGGGACCTTCCCCTGTCATCACTCCTCCTCTACCCTTCCGGAGCTCCTCCGTGGGATTCGGGACCTTCCCCTGTCATCACTCCTCCTCTACCCTTCCAGAGCTCCTCCGTGGGACTCTGGACCTTCCCCTGTCATCACTCCTCCTCTACCCTTCCGGAGCTCCTCCGTGGGACTCAGGACCTTCCCTTGTCATCACTCCTCCTCTACCCTTCCGGAGCTCCTCCGTGGGACTCTGGACCTTCCCCTGTCATCACTCCTGCTTTACCCTTCCGGAGCTCCTCTGTGGGACTCGGGACCTTCCCCTGTCATCACTCCTGCTTTACCCTTCCAGAGCTCCTCCGTGGGAATCGGGACCTTCCCCTGTCATCACTCCTGCTTTACCCTTCCGGAGCTCCTCTGTGGGATTCGGGACCTTCCCCTGTCATCACTCCTGCTTTACCCTTCCAGAGCTCCTCCGTGGGATTCGGGACCTTCCCCTGTCATCACTCCTCCTCTACCCTTCCGGAGCTCCTCCGTGGGATTCGGGACCTTCCCCTGTCATCACTCCTCCTCTACCCTTCCGGAGCTCCTCCGTGGGACTCTGGACCTTCCCCTGTCATCACTCCTCCTCTACCCTTCCGGAGCTCCTCGTGGGACTCAGGACCTTCCCCTGTCATCACTCCTCCTCTACCCTTCCGGAGCTCCTCCGTGGGACTCTGGACCTTCCCCTGTCATCACTCCTGCTTTACCCTTCCGGAGCTCCTCCGTGGGACTCTGGACCTTCCCCTGTCATCACTCCTGCTTTACCCTTCCGGAGCTCCTCTGTGGGACTCGGGACCTTCCCCTGTCATCACTCCTCCTCTACCCTTCCGGAGCTCCTCCGTGGGACTCAGGACCTTCCCCTGTCATCACTCCTCCTCTACCCTTCCGGAGCTCCTCCGTGGGACTCAGGACCTTCCCCTGTCATCACTCCTCCTCTACCCTTCCGGAGCTCCTCCGTGGGATTCGGGACCTTCCCCTGTCATCACTCCTCCTCTACCCTTCCGGAGCTCCTCTGTGGGATTCGGGACCTTCCCCTGTCATCACTCCTCCTCTACCCTTCCGGAGCTCCTCTGTGGGATTCGGGACCTTCCCCTGTCATCACTCCTCCTCTACCCTTCCGGAGCTCCTCTGTGGGATTCGGGACCTTCCCCTGTCATCACTCCTCCTCTACCCTTCCGGAGCTCCTCTGTGGGATTCGGGACCTTCCCCTGTCATCACTCCTGCTTTACCCTTCCGGAGCTCCTCTGTGGGATTCGGGACCTTCCCCCGTCATCACTCCTCTACTCTTCCGGAGCTCCTCCGTGGGATTCGGGACCTTCCCCTGTCATCACTCCTCCTCTACCCTTCCGGAGCTCCTCTGTGGGATTCGGGACCTTCCCCCGTCATCACTCCTCTACTCTTCCGGAGCTCCTCCGTGGGATTCGGGACCTTCCCCTGTCATCACTCCTCCTTTACCCTTCCGGAGCTCCTCTGTGGGACTCGGGACCTTCCCCTGTCATCACTCCTCCTCTACCCTTCCGGAGCTCCTCCGTGGGACTCAGGACCTTCCCCTGTCATCACTCCTCCTCTACCCTTCCGGAGCTCCTCCGTGGGACTCTGGACCTTCCCCTGTCATCACTCCTGCTTTACCCTTCCAGAGCTCCTCCGTGGGATTCGGGACCTTCCCCTGTCATCACTCCTGCTTTACCCTTCCGGAGCTCCTCTGTGGGATTCGGGACCTTCCCCTGTCATCACTCCTCCTTTACCCTTCCGGAGCTCCTCTGTGGGATTCGGGACCTTCCCCTGTCATCACTCCTCCTCTACCCTTCCGGAGCTCCTCTGTGGGATTCGGGACCTTCCCCTGTCATCACTCCTCCTCTACCCTTCCGGAGCTCCTCTGTGGGATTCGGGACCTTCCCCTGTCATCACTCCTCCTCTACCCTTCCGGAGCTCCTCTGTGGGATTCGGGACCTTCCCCTGTCATCACTCCTCCTCTACCCTTCCGGAGCTCCTCTGTGGGATTCGGGACCTTCCCCTGTCATCACTCCTCCTCTACCCTTCCGGAGCTCCTCTGTGGGATTCGGGACCTTCCCCTGTCATCACTCCTGCTTTACCCTTCCGGAGCTCCTCTGTGGGATTCGGGACCTTCCCCCGTCATCACTCCTCTACTCTTCCGGAGCTCCTCCGTGGGACTAGGACCTTCCCCTTTCGTCACTCCTGCTTTTACCCTTCCTGAGCTGTATGGGTGAGCATGGGCCTTGATGGCTCTCTGTGTGTCTGCAGCATGTCTGTGATCTCTCTCTCTCTCTCTCTCTCTCTCTCTCTCTCTCTCTCTCTCTCTCTCTCTCTCTCTCTCTCTCTCTCTGTGTCTCTCTCAGCATGTCGGTGCTCTCGCTCCTGCGCTCTCCGCGCCTCTCCTTCCTGCAGACGCTGCTGTCTCTGCTGCTGTCGCTGCTCTCGCTCTCCTCCTCGCACTGGTGCGTGGGCCAGCAGAAGGTGCCCAAGCCGCTGTGCTCGCCTGCCCGCCGGCTCAAGTGCACCCCGGTGACCGGCGTGTCGGACGGCTCCTTCTCCTGGGAGACCGGCGACGACCGCTTCATCTTCCCCTCCTTCAACGCGGGGCTCTGGAGCATCTGCGAGGAGAACATCTTCACCGACGCCTGGGGTGAGAGATCACTTGCTTATTTCACTCACTGCTTCTGATTAGGGGTGCAACGGATCGCAGGTGATCGTCATCTGTACGGATCAGCTCCACACGGTTCGTCACGCATTTGATTCGCGGATTAACTGCTAAATTTAACCATCTTAAAGTGAAAGTTTATCATTTGGACGTGTTTACTTGCCCTTGAAAGGACACATGTACACAAAATAATGTCTAAATACCCGTCTAAATACCCATCTCGCCAAGTGTTCTCTCTATTATGTCATAAGTGAACAGTTGAGAAAGAAACCGGCTGTTTGTCAGTATATTCGGTCCGTGCATTCGGTCTTAAAGTGACAGCAGCCTAATGCTCCTACTGTTGTCTGTGTCATTAATGTTAATAAAACAACAAAATACAGCTGGAACAACGATAAAACTTTATTTAATTTCTACAGTGAACAAATAGTGTTATTTTATATTTAAGCTTAATTATTCATTTTTGTGCCTGAACACTACTGTTAAACTTTGTAACTGGTATTTAGTATTCATCTCGGCTTGTAATTTGTGTATTTGTTCTTATTTTATTACTGACTGTTCACTTGTTTTTAATAATGTTTTAACTTTATCAGTTAGGCTAGCAGTTTTTGATGAAGTATCGAAGAACTTCAAGTGAGCTTTAAGTAATAAATGAAAAGCAAAGTTACCCCCCCCCCCCCCCCCATATATATATAAAAAAAATTATGATCCGGAAAATTATCCGATCCTAACCGGGAATTTTGTGATCCGTTGCACCACTACTTCTCCATTTTCTGAACCCAGCTAACAAGAAACATTCCCAGAACGTTCTCTCAAAGTTATGAACAAACGTTCCTTCAGTAACGGCAATAGAACTTTCATTTAAAGTTATCTGGTCTTTAATAATCATTCAAGGAACATTTTCTTCCTGAAAGGTTTCAGGTAGTGTTTTTTAAATGTTGCTACTTGTTTCAGAACGTTTAGAGAACATATAAAAGTAACGTTTCCATAATGTTTGAAGAATGATACAATGAAACGTTCCCTTAACTTTCACAACCAAGAAAAAACATTCTTAAAACATAAAAAAAATGGGATTTCAGAAAAGGTGGCAGTGCTTAGGCAGAGTTTGGGCTTTTCTCTGTGTTCCTGGAAGGGTTTCCTCCTGTTCATGGCTCATCAGTCGGTGTTCCGGTGCGCTGTACGCTCTTCGCAGTGGCTTACAGGCCGAGAGATTGGAAGAGGATTATTTCAGCTGTGCTAGTTTTCATTCAGCTGCTGATAAACAGGCGGAGAGCGAGACATCTCCGTGTTGTAGGGCTCTGATAACTTTATAGGATTCGTTTTAGATTCTGCTCTAATTCTGTGAGACGAGTCAGATGCAAGTGAACGAGTGTCATTGATCATGTGATCATGTGTTCATGTCTCCGATCATCAGGTTCAGTTCATGAAGCTCCAGCGATGCTGAGAGACACACAAGCACTGACATCGTTTCATTAGTCTTAATCTTTCATCTTAAAGCGTCTTCATAAGCGCTCTCAGACTTGTGGAAGCTTCTGGTTCATTACAGTTGTCGCAGAAAGGCCACGTTTAGTGCTGTAGATGAGAGCTTCTCAGGGAATATTCATGCAGTGTTTTCTTCTTGGTTATGTGAACATTACGGGAACATTCCACTTATCACTCTGGACACATTATGAAACTGTACTGATGTTTGAGAATATTATTATAGACCAGATAACTTTCAATGGACGTTCTATTACGATTGTTCATGACTTTGAGAGAACGTTTGCTGGGCTGATGTGTGTAACTAGTTATTTTCTGAAGGAATCCTCTCTTTTCTGCAGTGAAACTTCTGTTTTAATGTTGAATGTTGAATGTTGAATGTTGAATGATGATGATGATGATGATGATGATGATGTCTGTGTGTTTCAGAGGAGAAGTGTCGGAGTTTCATGGCCCTCACTCCTGAAACTGAGAAAGGCAACCACACACACACACACACACACACACACACACTCACACACACACACACACTCACACACTCACACAAACACAATGGGCCCTATTTTAACGATCTGAAACGCAAGTGTCAAAGCGCAAAGCGCAAGTAACTTTGTGGGCGGGTCTCGGCGCTGTTGCTATTTTCCCGGCGGGATAAATGACTCTTGCGCCGGGCGCAAATCTAAAAGGGGTTGGTCTGAAGTAGCTTCATTACTCATAGGTGTGGTTTGGGCGTAACGTGAAATAAACCAATCAGAGCATCATCTCACATTCCCTTTAAGAGCAGACGCACTTTTTCCTTGGCGTATTGCTATTATAACGGCGGATTTGCCAGGCGCGCGTCAAGAGCGGTTCACAGCCGAGGAGAGCAACGCTCTCGTCACGGCCGTAAAAGAGAGAGAAGTGACATTGGGGATGGGAGAAACACACCCAAATTAGCTTCGGTTAAACAGGCATATAATAATGTGGGTAAATGTGTAAGCTAGATGTATGCTTTTATAATAAATTATTATATTTATAATAAATTGTCTATCTATCTATCTATCTATCTATCTATCTATCTATCTATCGTTTGTAATAATATGATTTGCAAAAATTAAAACTGCTGCTTCTGTGTAGATTAGAGAATCACAGTGTATGCACGTTGTGCACGCTATACATTATGGTCAAGCATGCGCCCTTAAAATAGCATAATGAACAACGCGCAACGCGTCACTGACTTTAGACTAGGTTTTTTCTGGCCAGTGGCGCAATTGTTTTATGGAACAGTAAAATAGCACCAGGGAACGTTTGCGCTGGAACACGCCTCCTTTTTTGCGCTGAACCGCCCAGAGAGCGCAAGTTCATTCCCTAGTTTAGCGACGTGCTTCTGTGGAGGGAAAAGCGCACTTTGCGCGGGTGCTAAATAGGAATGAAACATGCGTCGCTGTACAAAGTCAATTGCGCTGGGTGCAAGATAGGGCCCAATGACTGAATGTTGAAGTTTGACAATTGACTTTGCTGAAGTTCTTGTGTGTGTGTGTGTGTGTGTACACGTGTGTGTGCAGGGATGGTGTGGCTGTACGTGGGGATGGAGCTGCTGTATGTCGGGCTGTTGAGCATCAGTTCTCTGCTCTTGATGCTCCAGTTGTGTCTGTCGAACTGGTTTCCTCATCAGCAGCGCTGCGCTCACTTACTGAACGCCTTCGCTGCCATCTGCAGTGTCCTCGGAGGTACACACACACACACACACACACACGTGCACACACACACACACACACACAATAACCCGACCCCTAAACCTACCCATCACACACACACACACACACACACACACACACTAACGCCTTCGCTGCCATCTGCAGTGTCCTCGGAGGTACACACACACACACACACACACACGTGCACACACACACACACACACACACACTAACCCGACCCCTAAACCTACCCATCACACACACACACACACACACACACACACACTAACGCCTTCGCTGCCATCTGCAGTGTCCTCGGAGGTACACACACACACACACACACACACACGTGCACACACACACACACACACACACACACTAACCCGACCCCTAAACCTACCCATCACACACACACACACACACACACACACACACACTAACGCCTTCGCTGCCATCTGCAGTGTCCTCGGAGGTACACACACACACACACACACACGTGCACACACACACACACACACACACACACTAACCCGACCCCTAAACCTACCCATCACACACACACACACACACACACTAACGCCTTCGCTGCCATCTGCAGTGTCCTCGGAGGTACACACACACACACACACACACGTGCACACACACACACACACACACACACACACACACTAACCCGACCCCTAAACCTACCCATCACACACACACACACACACACACACACACTAACGCCTTCGCTGCCATCTGCAGTGTCCTCGGAGGTACACACACACACACACACACACACACACACGTGCACACACACACACACACACACACACACACTAACCCGACCCCTAAACCTACCCATCACACACACACACACACACACACACACACACACACACACACACACACACTAACGCCTTCGCTGCCATCTGCAGTGTCCTCGGAGGTACACACACACACACACACACGTGCACACACACACACACACACACACTAAGCCGACCCCTAAACCTACCCATCTCACACACACACACATAGACATACACATACACACACACACACACACTAACCCGACCCTAAACCTACCCATCACACACACACACACACACACACACACACACACACACACACACACATGCACACACACACACACACACACTAACCCGACCCCTAAACCTACCCATCACACACACACACGCGCACACACTAACCTGACCCCTAAACCTACCCATCACGCACACACACACACACACACACACACACTAACCCGAACCCTAAACCTACCCATCACACACACACACACTAACCTGACTCCTAAACCTACCCATCACACGCACACACACACACACACACACACACACACTAACCTAACCCCTAAACCTACCCATCACACACACACACACACACACACACACACACTAACCCGACCCCTAAACCTACCCATCACACACACACACTCACACACTGTCTGTCTGAGCATCTCTCTGTCTCTCAGGGCTGGTTGGGATGGTCGCTCACATGATGTATATGCAGGTGTTCCAGGTGACGATCTCTAACGGCCCTGAAGACTTCAGACCTCACAGTTACGGATACTCATGGGCCTTTTAGTGAGTATCACACACGTTTACTTTTAGTGAGTATCACACACGTTTACTTTTAGTGAGTATCACACACGTTTACTTTTAGTGAGTATCACACACGTTTACGCTTATTGCTGAAAGTCAGTCTGCAGATTTCACAGAAAATTGCATAGTGTGTGATTGACCCAGACTCGTTTAGTATGTGATGGACAGTTTTTGTCTGTAACTTTACAACTTTTTTTTATGGAATAAAGTGTTTATTCTAAATGATTTATCAGTGCACATCATCATTATTGTATTAAATTCATGTTCCTGGTAATTTTGAATCAAAATAACAGTGACTTCTCTTCTCTGATGATGTGGGCGGGGCAACCTGTCACTCACATGAGATCCACCAGTAGCAAACCACAATCATCCAACATCCAATCAATTCAATCAATCAAGCCCCGCCTTCATTTGTTCTTGCTCCAGAAGCGTTTCACTCAGATATAAGGCACAATAGAGGAGAAAAGATGATAGAAACTTCTGTTTCTTGCCGGTTTTAAATCAGTTCAGATTATCCCAGTGCCGTGGTGTTTTCCAGCCGTGTTAACATGTTTTCACGCAGTGTCTCATGCTGGTTTCTGACGTTGTGTCTCGTGTTTGCTAGTGTGGCGTGGGTGGCCTTTACCTGCTGCATGTCGTCCGGTGTGTCCACGCTCAACAACTACACCAAGACCTTTCTGATGGTGGGACCCAAGAACAGGAGTGTGTTTTACCCCTGCAGGAACTTCACCTTCCCCTCGCAGCCGCCGTCGCTCTCGCCTCTGTCTCCGTACTTCAGTGCTCCGCTCCCGCCCCCTCCGGCCTGCCCCGCCCCTCGCTCCCCGTGCCCCGCCCCTCGCTCGCAACTGTCACTTGGCCCCGCCCATATCTTCTCATGCCCCACACCGCACAGCCCCGCCCCTCACTCACCATGCCACGCCCCTCTCTCACAACTGTCACTTGGCCCCACCCATATCTTGTCATGCCACGCCCCTCTCTCCCCATCGCTCTCTGTTCCGTCACCGCTGAGTTTTGTGTCTCAGTGTTCGGACGAGTTCAGTCCGCTCTGATCTGTTCATCTGTTTTTATCTATTAAAGTAGTTACAGTTTCAACTCGTTGTCCAAACTTTTAATGAAAAACTAAACGGCAACTCTTCATGAAAATATAAATGTATTTCATTCTTTTGTGATGTAGTTTTGCCCTTTGAAATATTCACACTGTCATTGAGGAAGAAATTCCACTTCATTCTGTAAATAAACAATAAACTGTATGCTTTATTGATATTTGCTGTTAATATTTTAATTATTACTAGACTCTAAAGTTGCTTTCATCAGAAAACATCAACAGAAATACATTATTCCATATAAAACAAAGTGACAGAATTATCTTGAAATAAATGTTGGAGATTTTTTCCATTTGGGGACATTTTCCAAAGGATCGTATTTATTAAAGATTCCCAAACTTTAAAAGTTCTTCAAATATGCCAACGTGTCTCTATATCATGGGTCTTATTAATCGTGATGAAATTTATTGTACAAAATAAAAATAAAAAGCCATTTTTAATTCAAATCAGTTATTTCATGTTGTCATGGGAATTACATTTTGCAGTGACCATCAATTAAATGCTTAAATTGACAAAATCCAAAGTGACTAAAGCCCAGATCAGATCTTTAGTTCAGGACACATGATAAATGTTTTAACATAGAAACAAACCGTTTGCAGAAGTGTTTTGAGGTAAAGAATCACCCATGTGTTTATGGGGCTTGATGTGAGAAATGATGAGTGATTTAGACTCTGTATGTCTCTAAGATTACATTCATCTATATAATCATATGTTGATCTGCAGATGCTCTGAAACACTCGACCGCAGCCTGAGACCCCAGGGGATGAAAACAACACAAGCGTTTAAAGATCTGCTGATGGAGAGTGTGTGTGTTTGTCATGTAGTCTTTGAGTGTGTGTGTGTGTGTGTGTGTGATGTTCTTCACGCAGTTTTCTTGCGCAGGATGAAGTAGGTGATGCAGGAGAGCAAGGTGAGGCAGACGGAGATCCAGGCCAGGATGAAGGAGGCTCCGTACCAGCCGTTCCGCTCGTCCTTATGGAAGATGTCCGTGTAGATGGAGGCCGCAATCATGATGCACAGAACTGAAGAACACAAGCAGTGAGTGAGTGTGTGTGACTGTGAGTGTGTGTGAGAGTGAGAGTGAGTGTACAGTGCATCCGGAAAGTATTGACAGCACTTCACTTTTTCTACATTTTGTTATGTTACTGCCTTATTCCAAAATAGATTAAGTGCAAAAGAAGTTTGTTTTAAATCTTTGCAAATTTTATTAAAAAAATGAAAAAATGTAAAAAATCACATGTACAGCCTTTGCCATGGCACTTAAAATTAAGGTGCATCCAGTTTCCACCAATCATCCTTGAGATGTTTCTACAACTGGATTGGAGTCCACCGGTGGTCTATATACAAGATTCCACAGTTAACAGTGCATGTCAGAGCACAAACCAAGCCATGAAGTCCAAGGAATTGTCTGTAGACCTCTGAGACAGGATTGTATCGAGGCACAGATCTGGGGAAGGCTACAGACACATTTCTGCAGATCTGGGGGGAAGGGCCTCAAGTCAGGGACGAGACCCAGAACCCGATGGTCACTCTGACAGAGCTCCAGCGTTTCTCTGTAGAGAGAGGAGAACCTTCCAGAAGAACAACCATCTCTGCAGCTGTCCACCAATCAGGGCTGAGAACCTTCCAGAAGAACAACCATCTCTGCAGCTGTCCACCAATCAGGGCTGAGAACCTTTTAGAAGAACAACCATCTCTGCAGCTGTCCACCAATCAGGCCTGAGAACCTTCCAGAAGAACAACCATCTCTGCAGCTGTCCACCAATCAGGGCTGAGAACCTTCCAGAAGAACAACCATCTCTGCAGCTGTCCACCAATCAGGGCTGAGAACCTTTTAGAAGAACAACCATCTCTGCAGCTGTCCACCAATCAGGCCTGAGAACCTTTTAGAAGAACAACCATCTCTGCAGCTGTCCACCAATCAGGCCTGAGAACCTTTTAGAAGAACAACCATCTCTGCAGCTGTCCACCAATCAGGGCTGAGAACCTTTTAGAAGAACAAACATCTCTGCAGCTGTCCACCAATCAGGCCTGAGAACCTTTTAGAAGAACAACCATCTCTGCAGCTGTCCACCAATCAGGGCTGAGAACCTTTTAGAAGAACAACCATCTCTGCAGCTGTCCACCAATCAGGCCTGAGAACCTTTTAGAAGAACAACCATCTCTGCAGCTGTCCACCAATCAGACGGAAGCCACTCCTCAGTAAAAGACACATGACAGCCCGCCTGGAGTTTGCCAAAATGCACCTGAAGGACTCTCAGACCATGAGAAACAAAATTCTCTGGTCTGATGAAAGAAAGAACTCTTTGGCCTGAATGGTAAGCGTCATGTCTGGAGGAAAGCAGGCACCGCTCATCAACTGGACAATACCATCCCTACAGTGAAGCAGCATCAGCTGTGGGGGTGTTTAACAGCAGCAGGGACTGGGAGACTCGTCAGGATCGAAGGAAAAATGAGGAACTGGGAGACTCGTCAGGATCGAAGGAAAGATGAGGAACTGGGAGACTAGTCAGGGTCGAGAGAAAGATGAGGAACTGGGAGACTAGTCAGGATCAAGGGTAAGATGAGGAACTGGGAGACTCGTCAGGATCAAGGGTAAGATGAGGAACTGGGAGACTCGTCAGGATCGAAGGAAAGATGAGGAACTGGGAGACTAGTCAGGATCAAGGGTAAGATGAGGAACTGGGAGACTCGTCAGGATCGAAGGAAAGATGAGGAACTGGGAGACTCATCAGGATCGAGAGAAAGATGAGGAACTTGGAGACTCGTCAGGATCGAAGGAAAGATGAGGAACTGGGAGACTCATTAGGATCGAAGGAAAGATGAGGAACTGGGAGACTAGTCAGGGTCAAGAGAAAGATAAGGAACTGGGAGACTCATCAGAATCGAGAGAAAGATGAGGAACTGGGAGACTAGTCAGGATCAAGGGTAAGATGAGGAACTGGGAGACTCGTCAGGACGAGAGAAAGTTGAGGAACTGGGAGACTCATCAGGATCAAAGGAAAGATGAGGAACTGGGAGACTAGTCAGGATCAAGGGTAAGATGAGGAACTGGGAGATTCGTCAGGATCGAAGGAAAGATGAGGCACTGGGAGACTAGTCAGGATCAAGTGTAAGATGAGGAACTGGGAGACTCGTCAGGATCGAAGGAAAGATGAGGAACTAGGAGACTCATCAGGATCAAGGGAAAGATGAGAAACTGGGAGACTAGTCAGGATCGAAGGAAAGATAAGGAACTGGGAGACTCGTCAGGATCGAAGGAAAGATGAGGAACTGGGAGACTCGTCAGGATCGAAGGAAAGATGAGGAACTAGGAGACTCGTCAGGATCAAGGGAAAGATGAGGAACTGGGAGACTAGTCAGGATCAAAGGAAAGATGAGGAACTGGGAGACTCGTCAGGATCAAGGGTAAGATGAGGAACTGGGAGACTCGTCAGGATCGAAGGAAAGATGAGGAACTAGGAGACTCATCAGGATCAAGGGAAAGATGAGGAACTGGGAGACTAGTCAGGATCGAGAGAAAGACGAGGAACTGGGGGACTAGTCAGGATTGAAGGAAAGATGAGGAACTGGGAGACTCATCAGGATCGAGGGAAAGATGAGGAACTGTGAGACTCATCAGGATCGAGGGAAAGATGAATGTACAGAGATGTCCTTGATGGAAACCTGCTCCAGAGCTCTGGATCTCAGACTATGGAGACGGTTCATCTTCCAACAGGACAACGACACTCAGCACACAGCCAAGATAAAAGAGGAGTGCCTCCGGGACAACTCTGGGAATGTCCTTGAGTGGCCCACTAGAGCCCAGACTCGAACCCGATTGAACATCTCTGGAGAGATCTGAAGATGGCTGTGCACTGACACTCCCCATCCAACCTGATGGAGCTCGAGAGGTTCTGCAAAGAAGAATGGGAGAAACTGCCCAAAAACAGGTGTGCCAAGCTTGCAGCATCATACCTAAAAACACTTGAGGCTGTAATTGGTGCTAAAGGTGCTTCAACAAAGTATTAAGCCAAGGCTGTAAATACTTATGTACATGTGCTTTTTTTTGTTTAAAATTTTTAATAAATTTGCAAAGATTTCAAACAAATGTCTTTCACGTTGTCACTATGGGGTATTGTTTGTAGAATTTTGCGGAATAATGAATTTGATCCATTTTTGAATAAGGCTGTAACATAACAAAATGTGGAAAAAGTGAAGCACTGTGAATACTTTCCAGATGCACTGTAGATGGAGGCCGCGATCATGATGCACAGAACTGAGGAACACAAGCAGTGTGTGTGTGTGTGTGTGTGTGAGTGAGTGAGTGAGTGAGTGAGTGAGTGAGTGAGTGAGTGAGTGAGTGAGTGAGTGAGTGAGTGAGTGAGTGAGTGAGTGAGTGTGTGTGTGTCACTCACAGGACAGCAGCTGGAAGGCTCCAGTGAACAGAAAGCGTTTTCCTTTAGGTAGTGTGTAGAGCTGAGCCACGAACACGAACAGGCCCAGGATGCAGAAGATGCACGCGAGCACAGAGCTGGCCTGAACCGCCTGCAGATACTCTGAAACATCAACACAACACATACACACGTGAGTGTCTGAGCTGAAACATCAACACGTAGTGTTGGGGAAAGTTACTTTTAAAAGTAATGCATTACAATATTGAGCACTCCCAAAAAAAGTAACTAATTGCGTTGCTTAGTTACTTTTTATGGAAAGTAATGTGTTACGTTACTTTTGCGTTACTTTTTCTCACCTGGGTTGAACTTGCTTGTTTAGTAGAGTACAATAGAGGACAGTAGAGTACAGTAGAGTACAATAGAGGTAGAGGACAGTAGAGTACAGTAGAGGTAGAGGACAGTAGAGTGCAGTAGAGGTAGAGGACAGTAGAGTACAGTAGAGGTAGAGTGCAGTAGAGGACAGTAGAGTACAGTAGAGTGCAGTAGAGGTAGAGTGCAGTAGAGGACAATAGAGTACAGTAGAGTGCAGTAGAGGTAGAGTACAGTAGAGGTAGAGTGCAGTAGAGGACAGTAGAGGTAGAGTGCAGTAGAGGACAGTAGAGTACAGTAGAGGTAGAGTGCAGTAGAGGACAATAGAGGACAGTAGAGGACAGTAGAGGTAGAGTGCAGTAGAGGACAATAGAGGACAGTAGAGTGCAGTAGAGGTAGAGTGCAGTAGAGGACAGTAGAGTGCAGTAGAGGACAGTAGAGGTAGAGTGCAGTAGAGGACAATAGAGGACAGTAGAGTGCAGTAGAGGTAGAGTGCAGTAGAGGACAGTAGAGTGCAGTAGAGTGCAGTAGAGGTAGAGTGCAGTAGAGGACAATAGAGGACAGTAGAGTGCAGTAGAGGTAGAGTGCAGTAGAGGACAATAGAGGACAGTAGAGTGCAGTAGAGGTAGAGTGCAGTAGAGGACAATAGAGTACAGTAGAGTGCAGTAGAGGTAGAGTACAGTAGAGGTAGAGTGCAGTAGAGGACAGTAGAGGTAGAGTGCAGTAGAGGACAGTAGAGGACAGTAGAGGACAGTAGAGGACAGTAGAGTGCAGTAGAGGTAGAGTGCAGTAGAGGACAGTAGAGTGCAGTAGAGGTAGAGTGCAGTAGAGGACAGTAGAGTACAGTAGAGGTAGAGTGCAGTAGAGTACAGTAGAGGACAGTAGAGGTAGAGTGCAGTAGAGGACAATAGAGGACAGTAGAGTGCAGTAGAGGTAGAGTACAGTAGAGGTAGAGTGCAGTAGAGGACAGTAGAGGTAGAGTGCAGTAGAGGACAGTAGAGGTAGAGTGCAGTAGAGGACAGTAGAGTGCAGTAGAGGTAGAGTGCAGTAGAGTACAGTAGAGGACAGTAGAGGTAGAGTGCAGTAGAGGACAATAGAGGACAGTAGAGTGCAGTAGAGGTAGAGTACAGTAGAGGTAGAGTGCAGTAGAGGACAGTAGAGGTAGAGTGCAGTAGAGTACAGTAGAGTGCAGTAGAGGTAGAGTGCAGTAGAGGACAGTAGAGTACAGTAGAGGACAGTAGAGGTAGAGTGCAGTAGAGGACAATAGAGGACAGTAGAGTGCAGTAGAGGTAGAGTGCAGTAGAGGACAGTAGAGTGCAGTAGAGGACAGTAGAGGTAGAGTGCAGTAGAGGACAATAGAGGACAGTAGAGTGCAGTAGAGGTAGAGTGCAGTAGAGGACAATAGAGTACAGTAGAGTGCAGTAGAGGTAGAGTACAGTAGAGGTAGAGTGCAGTAGAGGACAGTAGAGGTAGAGTGCAGTAGAGGACAGTAGAGGACAGTAGAGGTAGAGTGCAGTAGAGGACAATAGAGGACAGTAGAGGACAGTAGAGTGCAGTAGAGGTAGAGTGCAGTAGAGGACAATAGAGGACAGTAGAGGACAGTAGAGTGCAGTAGAGGTAGAGTGCAGTAGAGGACAGTAGAGTACAGTAGAGGACAGTAGAGGTAGAGTGCAGTAGAGGACAATAGAGGACAGTAGAGTGCAGTAGAGGACAGTAGAGTGCAGTAGAGGACAGTAGAGGTAGAGTGCAGTAGAGGACAATAGAGGACAGTAGAGTGCAGTAGAGGTAGAGTGCAGTAGAGGACAGTAGAGTGCAGTAGAGGTAGAGTGCAGTAGAGGACAATAGAGGACAGTAGAGTGCAGTAGAGGTAGAGTGCAGTAGAGGACAATAGAGGACAGTAGAGTGCAGTAGAGGTAGAGTGCAGTAGAGGACAGTAGAGTGCAGTAGAGGACAGTAGAGTACAGTAGAGTGCAGTAGAGGTAGAGTACAGTAGAGGTAGAGTGCAGTAGAGGACAGTAGAGGTAGAGTGCAGTAGAGGACAGTAGAGGTAGAGTGCAGTAGAGGACAATAGAGGACAGTAGAGTGCAGTAGAGGTAGAGTGCAGTAGAGGACAATAGAGGACAGTAGAGTGCAGTAGAGGACAGTAGAGTGCAGTAGAGGTAGAGTGCAGTAGAGGACAATAGAGGACAGTAGAGTGCAGTAGAGGTAGAGTGCAGTAGAGGACAGTAGAGTGCAGTAGAGGACAGTAGAGTACAGTAGAGTGCAGTAGAGGTAGAGTACAGTAGAGGTAGAGTGCAGTAGAGGACAGTAGAGGTAGAGTGCAGTAGAGGACAGTAGAGGACAGTAGAGGTAGAGTGCAGTAGAGGACAATAGAGGACAGTAGAGGACAGTAGAGTGCAGTAGAGGACAGTAGAGGTAGAGTGCAGTAGAGGACAGTAGAGGTAGAGTGCAGTAGAGGACAATAGAGGACAGTAGAGTGCAGTAGAGGTAGAGTGCAGTAGAGGACAGTAGAGTGCAGTAGAGTGCAGTAGAGGTAGAGTGCAGTAGAGGACAATAGAGGACAGTAGAGTGCAGTAGAGTGCAGTAGAGGTAGAGTGCAGTAGAGGACAATAGAGGACAGTAGAGTGCAGTAGAGGACAATAGAGGACAGTAGAGTGCAGTAGAGGTAGAGTACAGTAGAGGTAGAGTGCAGTAGAGGAAGAGGACAGTAGAGGACAGTAGAGTACAGTAGAGGTAGAGTGCAGTAGAGTACAGTAGAGGTAGAGGACAGTAGAGTACAGTAGAGGTAGAGTGCAGTAGAGTACAGTAGAGGTAGAGGACAGTAGAGTACAGTAGAGGTAGAGGCCAGTAGAGGACAGTAGAGGTAGAGGACAGTAGAGTACAGTAGAGGTAGAGGACAGTAGAGGACAGTAGAGGTAGAGGACAGTAGAGTACAGTAGAGGTAGAGGACAGTAGAGGTAGAGGACAGTAGAGTACAGTAGAGGTAGAGTACAGTAGAGTACAGTAGAGGTAGAGGACAGTAGAGTACAGTAGAGGTAGAGTGCAGTAGAGTACAGTAGAGGTAGAGGACAGTAGAGTACAGTAGAGGTAGAGGACAGCAGAGTAGAGGTAGAGGACAGTAGAGTACAGTAGAGGTAGAGGACAGTAGAGTACAGTAGAGGTAGAGTGCAGTAGAGTACAGTAGAGGTAGAGGACAGTAGAGTACAGTAGAGGTAGAGGACAGTAGAGGTAGAGGACAGCAGAGTAGAGGTAGAGGACAGTAGAGTACAGTAGAGGTAGAGGACAGTAGAGTACAGTAGAGGTAGAGTGCAGTAGAGTAGAGGTAGAGGACAGTAGAGTACAGTAGAGGTAGAGTGCAGTAGAGTACAGTAGAGGACAGTAGAGGACAGCAGAGTAGAGGTAGAGGACAGTAGAGTACAGTAGAGGTAGAGGACAGTAGAGTACAGTAGAGGGCGCCACTCAAATAAACCTTTCAGCTGCTGTTATTCTCGATTACAAAACAATAGGATACAGGAGAAGGAAGTTCAACACTCTTATTTCTAAATCTAATCTAAAGTAATTTTTGCTTATTTGTATGGTTGAATTAGATAACTGAAGGTCAGCAACAAAGACATTGGTTAATAAAGTGAGATTAAATACATAAAGTATATTTGTGTCATTTAAAGCTACACTGTGTAATTTTTTAAGTTGATTCTTAGCAAAAAACTCTTTGTTCTTTCAAAATGATATGTGCTCATTAATGTGTAATTACTTCTACCAACTAATCAAGTATTCTCGTAAGCGTAGAATCTGCCATTTAGAATACATACGAGCGAGTCGCTCGAATGGTGGCAGCCATGTTGCGCCTCCATCTTGAAAATACATGTGCTAAAGAGGGACATACCTGCAAATTCAAGCTTCGCCTTTCGCGTTTTGACACTCAGTGGCACCGTGACGAATGCGAGGGGGAGATTACTCACGACTGCCGGCAGATTTGAAATAATACGGCCACCGTAGGAGTTAAAACGCCCTCGGAATGGGAGGGGCTAGGGACTAATGTTCAGTTGGTAGTCATAAACAATCTCACCGCACCACAGTGTAGCTTTAATCTAGTTAATTATAAAAGTTTTGCGTGAAATTCTGAGAATTCATTTTACTGTTTTTAATCATTTTGAGGCACACTGAATGTTTTCTTGTAAGTGAGATGAGTAAATGCATGTTCACATTTAGTCTAGAACGACAATAACCATCATGTTTACACACACACACACACCACCTCACTTTATTTCTCTCAACATGAAGACAGGAGAGCTGTCAGTCAATAAATGTGAAAAGATAACTAGCGTTACTTATTTGAAGAAGTAACTTAGATATTTTGTTGTAAATTGAAAAGTAATGCGTTACTTTAGTAGTTGAAAAACTAGTAAAGTAGTATCAGATTACTTGAAAAAGTACAAGTTATAAAATTACAAGTTACCTGTAATGATGAGTTACCCACAGCACTGCACGTGAGTGTCTGAGCTGCAGAGAACTACAGTTAAACCACACGCTTAGGAGGAACGCTCATATTTAGAGCCTTACAAGATTCATTCACAATAATTCATTCATTGTGTTTAAATTCATTTTTAAACAGTTCATAAACATACTTAAAAAAAAATATTGGAAAAAATCAGTGTTGCACGTAACATTGTAACGTAATTACAAGTGACGCGAGTTACGTAATCAGGTTATTCAAGTAACAAGTAGCATTACTTTAAAATTTAGAACAAAACATCTGAGTTACTTTTTCAAATAAATAAGTTACTTTGCTTTCCTATTTATTGAATATCCTTCGGCCTTTATGTTCACCTTAAATACTATTTCAAGAATGTTTTTTTTTGTGTGTTATTTAAAACAACAAGCAAGCAATGAGAAAAAGTTACGCAAAAGTAACGTTTAACATTACTTTCCATAAAAAGCAACTTTCCCCAACACTGGAAATAACCCATGAATCATGTAAATAATAATTCAAGACCTTTCCTATTACAGTATATGATACTGAGTCAAGAACACTAGGGCTCCATAAAAAGAAAGTGTGTTTGTCAACTCTTCAGCAGAAACATCTGATCCAGCTTCTGAAATATTACTAGTGTTACTAAACGTTGAAAAAGTAAAGTCTACAAAAACTGCTGAAAATACTGCACAACAAAATAAAGTCCCAGCCATTCGGAAAACGTTTGGCGTTTAAAATGAGAGAGGAATGAGTGATTGACAAACTCTCAGTGTGTGTGTGTGTGTGTGTGTGTGTGACTGTTGTTGTGATTCAGATCAATGACTAAACTGATGAATATGTGTGTGTTCAGACCTTTGGCATTGACGTAAGGAATCTCAGTGTAGTTCCACTGTCCGCCTGACAGAGTCCAGCGAGCCCAGATATCAGTGGACACGTTTTCGGTCATCCACCAGGCCTACACACACACACACACACACACACACACAAATCATATCAGCAGGAGTGAGAGAGACGTCATTCAACGGACTCTATGCACGGATTTCTACTCAAATGTCAGTTCTGCGGTCAGTTCTTCCGGCATCATTAAACCACACAGTTTCATCAAGAAGCTTCACCTTTAGTGTGAATGTGATCATATCAATATTGCTGTGTTCTGTCATGTAACACATGTCCTCAATACTTCACTTTGTGCTTAGTTTTCTCACAGTTTCCAAACACTGCTGATGCTAAATCACACATAGAGTCTGTTACTGACGCATGTTCCTAAGCTGAAGATGAAAACTTAATTTAATGATGAATATGATGAATAGTGTGTGTGTGTGTGTGTGTGTGTAACTCACGTTATGGATGGTGGCGGCCAGCAGCAGAGCGATGCAGGAGAGGTGGAGGAAGAAGATGGCAGCGAGTAACACCAACATGACTGACAGACAGAGAGAGGAACACACACTGAGGTTAGGTTCAGCACATTTCAACAGCAGCACAGTGAACCCGCCCTGTTCAGAGGGTGTGTGTGTGTGTGTGTGTTCAGCAGGTATGAATGACCGGATCAAGTGTTGTTACAGCTCGATGGGTTGAAACATGTCTTCAGCATTGCACAGAAATGCCTCTCCTTAAAGAAGCGCCCCTCCTCTCTTCCCATCTGTACCACTTCAGACCATCCGATTACCAAGTTTTTTCAGGATTTCCCATATATCACACAGAAGAACATCAGCTCAGGCTCTCGCTGACCGAACACACTCCTCTCAGCCGGACACATGCTCACACACACCAACACACACTCACACACACTCTCTTAACTAGTGTTGTGAAGCCTGGAATCCCCTCAGAGCTCCCGAGTGGAGGGTTAGAGAGACAGAGAAGAGTTTCAGATCTTACCTGCTGAATAACAGAAGGCCGATCACTGGAGGAGAGCAACTGCACACTTCCAGATGAGATCTGTGTCGCTGGAGATCTTTACTCTAAACTATCCCACCAGCTGCTCTCTAACAGGCCCCGCCCCCTCACTCTCATTACTGCCCATTCCCTGAACTATCCCACCAGCCACTCTCTAAAAGGCCCTGCCCCCTGGCCCCGCCCCTTCGTCTCATTACTGCCCATTCCCTGAACTATCCCACCAGCTGCTCTCTAACAGGCCCCGCCCCCTCACTCTCATTACTGCCCATTCCCTGAACTATCCCACCAGCCACTCTCTAAAAGGCCCTGCCCCCTGGCCCCGCCCCTTCATCTCATTACTCCCCATTCCTTGAACTATCCCACCAGCTGCTCTCTAATAGGCCCCGCCCCTGGTCCCGCCCCTTCATCTCATTACTCCCCATTCCCTGAACTATCCCACCAGCCACTCTCTAAAGGGGCCCGCCCCCTGGCCCCGCCCCTTCGTCTCATTACTCCCCATTCCCTGAACTATCCCACCAGCCACTCTCTAAAGGGGCCCGCCCCCTGGCCCCGCCCCTTCGTCTCATTACTCCCCATTCCCTGAACTATCCCACCAGCCACTCTCTAAAGGGGCCCGCCCCCTGGCCCCGCCCCTTCGTCTCATTACTGCCCATTCCCTGAACTATCCCACCAGCCACTCTCTAAAGGGCCCCGCCCCCTGGCCCCGCCCCTTCATCTCATTACTCCCCATTCCTTGAACTATCCCACCAGCTACTCTCTAATAGGCCCCGCCCCCTGGCTCCACCCCCTCACCCTCATTACTGCCTTTTTCCTGATCTTAGCTGGCCCCGCCCCCTGGCCCCGCCCCTTCGTCTCATTACTCCCCATTCACTGAACTATCCCACCAGCTGCTCTCTAATAGGCCCCGCCCCCTGGCTCCACCCCTCCCTCTCATTCCTGTAGTGTTTCTCTTTCAAAGGGTGTGGCGTTTAGGAAGGTCCTGACTAGCCCTTTTCCCGCTGGCTCTGTGAAAACTTTTTGTAACTGATAACACCAATCACTGGCTCTCTCTCTCTAACACACACACACACACACACACACACACTTTCCTCCTAACCCTGTTCTCTCTGTGTGATTCATTAGTAAATATTGTCCTGTATTGAGTCTATGAATACAGACGATCCACGCCCTCTTACAGACCATCACTCACATCAACCACTGAAAGCTTTAATGCTGGATTTAAAATCAGGACGTGAGACACATGATGGAGTCACCACTGATATACTATATTCATATTATATAAGAAAGTTATACTTTGATGATGAATAAGTTGGTGAGATGTTGAAAGAATGCTTGGTGTCTGAGATATTTTGTTGCCTGGATCCACAAAAATACCAAACATGTATTCCTGTTGTTATCGGTCTTTGCTGTGGTTTTTGTGAAATGTGTTTCTGTGATTCTCAGTGAGTAAATACACACACACACACACCCTGTGTGACAGACACACACCCTAACGAGAAGACGAGAGAATTTAGAAATGTTGTCCAACCAGATTTCACCTGCAGGACAAATACAACCTCACCTGAGCGCCAGAACACACACACACACACACACACACACGATCACAATAACGTCTTTGTGTAAGAACAAGAAAGTCCTGCGACAACCATGTGTATAATCCGTTATGATCTTTATTCAATCATCTCCTGTTATCCCCCTTCTGTGAGTGTGTGTGTGTGTGTGTGTGTGTGTGTGTGTGTGTGCGTGCGTGTGTGTGTGTGTGTGTGTGTGTGTGTGTGTGTGTGTGTGTGTGTGTGTGTGTGTGTGTGTGTGTGTGTGTGTGTGTGTGTGAGGAACATCAGACAGTGTTTTGAAATGCTTTTTATTGTTGAGTGTTTGTGTTGAAATCCGGATGGGAATGTTTTGGACGCTCCCATATTTCAGCTCTCATACTCGCATGTTCACACACGCACACACACTCACTCACACACACACACACACACTCTCAAACCGCTCTAGTCCATCTCACACACGTTTTTTTTTTCTGTTCTTTTGACTTGTTTGTAAAGCAACCTGAGCTACTACTATTAAAAAAACGTATATATATAAGGTTACCAATGATCATCTTCATCTTATAACTGCATGCATGATTCATCAAATACTGATTATTTATTCATATTTTATAGAAAGAACAACTATATGGGTCTCTCTGTGAATGACATCCAGACGTTCATATTTTTCTTGAGCTTAAAAGAAAACAACTGCAGTTGCCAGGCAACTCAACATGACATGAGTCACCAGCCGCCGCACCCTCACACACTTCACACACACTGACACACACTCCGTCCCACAGATGAAGAGCGACGCACCCTCACACACTTCACACACACTGACACACTCTCCGTCCCACAGATGAAGGGCTTCACACACTGCGTCACATCCTCCCAAGGTCATTCCATCTGCAAGCATAGCATCATCGTTATTATTATTATTATTATTATTTCAATTAATTAGTTGAAAAATACATTAATCACATTTATTTAAAAAACGAATGAACATTAAGTGGTTGGCACTGACGATGCTAGGCACATCTGCAATCAAGATGTAATCAGAAATAACCTGCATGAAATCATTTAAACAATTAAGGCTGATTCACACCAAGAACGTGTGAATGAATATGAATATATTGATCAATAAAATGATAACTATAATGATAACAATATTAGCATTCTAGATAGGCAGCCTAGAGCCCACACTGAGGCAGGATTGCTTAGAAACGAGATAAAGTCTCCAGAACAGTCGGGTTTTAGGCAGAAAGTGCTGAACCTGAGCCGGATGGACCTCAGAGGGGTCAAACAGGGCTGGGCAGACCAAACCCGTTCCTGAAATTCAGTTGTAGGCTGATGGGAATATTCCAGCATTTATTGGTGAACTGCTGTGGGAGGAGCTTCACTGATGATGTGATTGCAGTGGGAGGAGCTTCACTGATGATGAATCTGATCTGCCTAAATCAAAGATATATCCCTACGGTGCATAGGCCCAAACTCAAGGCAGGAAGTGTTCATGAGAGTGCTTGCAAGTCTCCTATGAGCTTGACCGACACCAAAGCCAACAGGAGGGTGACCTTGAGAAAGAGGGGCCTCAGTTCAGCCATCTGAGGACCTTGAGGACCTTGGACAGTTCCCGACCTTTCTAGCCCCCCTCAGGAACTTTTTAAGTCAGCCGTTTTGGCGGATTGGTGGGCCACCGGGTTATGGTGGGCCGAGAGGGATTGGCCGACATCGGGGTATGGTGGGCAGAGAGGGATTGGCCGGCACCGGGGTATGGTGGGCCGAGAGGGATTGGCAGGCCACAGGGGTATGGTGGGCCGAGAGGGATTGGCTGGTCCCGGGGTATGGTGGGCCGAGAGGGATTGGCTGGTCCCGGGGTATGGTAGGTCGAGAGGGATTGGCCGACATCGGGGTATGGTGGGCCGAGAGGGATTGGCCGGCACCGGGGTATGGTGGGCCGAGAGGGATTGGCTGGTCCCGGGGTATGGTGGGCCGAGAGGGATTGGCCGACATCGGGGTATGGTGGGCCGAGAGGGATTGGCCGGCACCGGGGTATGGTGGGCCGAGAGGGATTGGCCGGCACCGGGGTATGGTGGGCCGAGAGGGATTGGCTGGTCCCGGGGTATGGTGGGCCGAGAGGGATTGGCCGGCACCGGGGTATGGTGGGCCGAGAGGGATTGGCCGGTCCCGGGGTATGGTGGGCCGAGAGGGATTGGCCGGCGCCGAGGTATGGTGGGCCGAGAGGGATTGGCCGGCACCGGGGTATGGTAGGCCGAGAGGGATTGGCTGGTCCCGGGGTATGGTGGGCAGAGAGGGATTGGCCAAGGTGCTGCTGACAACAGCTGTTCCAGCTCTGGGAGCCAAGCTTGGTTCCGCCATAGCAAGGTCACTAGAAGGACCGAGTGTCTGTCCTTCCTGATCCGCTGGGAAGTCCAAATCATCTGAACCGTCTGACGGTGGAGTCTCCTGTCTCCTGGAGATAGGACAGCTCCAGGAGTGGAGTATGTATGTATATATATATATCCTCTCTGAGACACTCCCCTCTGTCTCCACTGAGAGATCCACTGATTGTCCCCATGGATTAGTCTGCCTGGCATGCGCTGCCTTCACAGAGCGCAGGTTGTGCTGTGTACAGTGGGCTCCTTTATATGGTTTGTATAGGCTACCAATGTCATGTTGTCCGACCGGACCAGGATGTGGTGCCCCTTCACATCTGGCAAGAAGGCTCTCAGTGCCAGGAAAACTGCCATATTTCCAGGCAGTTACTGTGTCAGTGCAGTTCCCAGTCCATCAAGGACCCGAACACTGGGCTGCCGAGCTGGAGGCATCCATGACCACTTTCCTCCTTGAGATCGTCCCCAGCATCCACTCCTGACTGGTACAGATGGGGTGTCGTCCAAGGGGCCAAGGGCCAGACACAGCCATGGTTCACCCTGAGATTGAGCCAAGGGCCTGACACAGCCATGGTTCACCCTGAGATTGAGCCAAGGGCTAGACACAGCCGTGGTTCACCCTGAGATTGAGCCAAGGGCCTGACACAGCCATGGTTCACCCTGAGATTGAGCCAAGGGCCTGACACAGTCGTGGTTCACCCTGAGATTGAGCCAAGGGCCTGACACAGTCGTGGTTCACCCTGAGATTGAGCCAAGGGCCTGACACAGCCGTGGTTCACCCTGAGATTGAGCCAAGGGCCTGACACAGCCGTGGTTCACCCTGAGATTGAGCCAAGGGCCTGACACAGCCGTGGTTCACCCTGAGATTGAGCCAAGGGCCTGACACAGTCGTGGTTCACCCTGAGATTGAGCCAAGGGCCTGACACAGCCGTGGTTCACCCTGAGATTGAGCCAAGGGCCTGACACAGTCGTGGTTCACCCTGAGATTGAGCCAAGGGCCTGACACAGCCGTGGTTCACCCTGAGATTGAGCCAAGGGCCTGACACAGCCTTGGTTCACCCTGAGATTGAGCCAAGGGCCTGACACAGCCGTGGTTCACCCTGAGATTGAGCCAAGGGCCTGACACAGCCGTGGTTCACCCTGAGATTGAGCCAAGGGCCTGACACAGCCGTGGTTCACCCTGAGATTGAGCCAAGGGCCTGACACAGCCGTGGTTCACCCTGAGATTGAGCCAAGGGCCTGACACAGCCGTGGTTCACCCTGAGTTTGAGCCAAGGGCCTGACACAGTCGTGGTTCACCCTGAGATTGAGCCAAGGGCCTGACACAGCCGTGGTTCACCCTGAGATTGAGCCAAGGGCCTGACACAGCCGTGGTTCACCCTGAGATTGAGCCATTCCAGACACCAAGCATGGGATGGAACGCTGGCTTTGAGGTATGTGCAGTAGGTGCTGTTGCCATTTTTCCTTGAAGTCCCTGGAAAGTCTTGACGTGAATCAAGATCCTGAGCTTGAATGATGCCGCCAGCTTCTGAACTTTCAGAGAGCGTTCTGGTGAAAGTTAGGCCCGTATTTGGGCCAAATTGATGACTGCTACAGAAAATGAGATTTGTCGGCTGGGAGACAGTGAGCTCTTTTTGAACCTCAGGCATTCCCAAAGGTCTGAGGAGCAGGGATCTGTGCTCGCACATCTCGAGCTGTGACTGGGACAAAACCAGCCAGTTGTGGAGGTAATTTAGGACACACACTCCCCTCTGTCTCAGAAAGGAGAGCCCTGTGTCCACGCACTTGGAGAAACGTGAGAAGTGCCAGACAGTCCGAACGGAAGGACAGTGTATTGGTAGGCCACCCCCTCGAACGCAAATCTCAAGAACGGTCTGTGAATGTGGAAATGAAATAAGCATCTTTCAGATCCACCGACTGTTTGATCTTCTCCAGGACCCAACCGGATTCTCCCAGAATGGCCTCCCAGGCCTGGATCCGGGTGGCCACAGGCTGGAGAGCCACGAGCGGTTAACAACACTCGCTAATTTCGAAGCTGTTCACCGCAGGACCAAACAGGTCCAAAGGGCTCTGGGGGTCGAGGAAGTTGCGCTGCATAACTACTAAAAAGCAGAGGGGTCAGGTCAGACTCCATGGACTCCATTATGTATTTTGTATTACATTGGTTATGTTGTGTGTGTTAAACAAGTGCAGTGCTGTGGAAAAGAATTACCCCCTGGGGACAATAAAGTTTATCTATCATCTTAAATCTCTAAATGGAGCGGAGGAGTTTTGCCTGGAAGGCCTGGAGGACCGCCATCGTATTAAGAGCAGATCCGGCTTGGCCAGTTATTGGACAATAACTATAATGATAACTATAAAAATAACTTAATGATAACTATATTACATCCACACCAGTGAACAATAACTATATTAGTGTCCTATCAGTGAACGATAACTGTAATAACTATAATGATAACTATATTGACGTCCACACCAGTGAATAACATTTAATAGAGATAACTATAAAACCACACCTCTTTATTCTAAACATGCTGAAAAACATCGTTTATTTCTGTTGATAGTACTAATAAAACAATTTTTTACCCACCACTAACCCATGCCAATTAAATTTCAGTGATTAAATGTTTGCTTTGTCATGTCTGTAGTTTGTTTGTTGTAGATCATTCGCCATGAGCTCACGGTCTGAAACCTTCATACAAGGTACGTCCCAATACACGTAGTTATGCACTATTCTCTGCTGGTTTGTAGAATAAATAGTGTGATTAGTGTGTTCAGACTGAAAATCCCAACAAGAAAAGGTGCACTTCAAATACCCGGATAATGCTTAATTAAGCGGGAAAAAGAAGTGTGCTCGACTGTCAGTTTTAATTACATAGTGCTATCAGACTCTGATGCTGGATGAGGAAATAACCGAATAAACCTCATACACTATGGTTGAGTACACAGCATTGAGTGCATAGTCTAAGTACGTAGTGTATAGTATGTTACTTGTGACACAAATACAGAGACATCACTGACAGAGAATGTAACAGAGCTGCTGCTCTCTAGTGGCCACACTCGTGTACTGCACACTCACACACACACACACAGCTGATCTCAGGAAAAAGTGAGATTTTTCTGCATAATTATTTTATGTCAGTTTGAAGTGTATGTGATGTGCTGAGGATAACTGGAGTCCTTCGGGACACTCTTTTGTAAACCCTTTTATCTAATCTTGTTCTCTCTCTCTCCCACAGAGAACAGCGTGATCTTCTCAGACCGGTTCATGAAGACGTGTTTCATGTGCCGTAAGTCCCTTCGATCACAGATTTGATGACTCCTGACCTTTGACCTCTCACCACCATCCAAGCTCAACAACCGATGAAACACTCGACTGAGACGGGTTTGTGAAAATGTCTTTAATGTTTTAATCGTATACAGCAAAGCAAGAAAATGAAATATTCAGGATGGAATTGTAACAGGCAGCGTTTATGCAGAATTCAGAGCTTAAAAGTTTATATAATGAAGATTAATGCAATAAAAAATGAAATGTGTAAATACTCAGTAGGGTGGGTTTGAACATGTTCATGCGCAGCTAACAGAGAACGTCCTCAGAACTGTAACTAACGTTCTCTCAAGGTTATGAACAAACGTTCATCCTGTAACATTATTAGAATGTACGTTCAAAGTTATCTGGTCTTTAATAACGTTCTCAAAACATTATCTATACAATGTTCATGGAATGTTTTTCTGAAACATTTTAGTTGGATGTTCGTCTAACGCTTTTTAAATGTCGCTACTCGTTTCAGAACGTTTGAAAACATTCAAAAATGTTTGCAAAATGATCAAATGGAATGTTCACATAGCCAAGAAAAAACATTAAACACAGGTGTGTATTCTGGACACACACACACATGCACACACAGGTGTGTATTCTGGACACACACACATGCACACACAGGTGTGGTTGTTGACCTGTGCTCATCCCTCCGTCAGACAGACGAGTGGAGGGTCAGTAGTAGGATGGAGTCGAGTAGCCGGGCGACTTCAGACTGTTATAGAGGAAGGAGCTGCACACCAGCGCCACCAACTGGCCGAGAGAGAGAGAGAGAGACAGAGGAGAGAGGGGGGGGGCGAGAGACAGTTATATCTGCTGCGCTGCGTGAGGAACATGCGCATGAGGAAGCAGGACCGACGGCTGATTGGTGAGGAGCACGTATGCAGGAGGAGCTGTGCGAGACTGTGAGATGTGTCTGCTGAGGACCACACTGCACACCAGCGCCAACACCTGGGGACGAGCGGGAACACATGCAGACAAACACACACAGATCAGCGTGCACTACTGGACACGGCTCCAGTGTGTGTGTGTGGATGCGAACGCATGTCAACTACAGTGTGTGTGTGTTCAGATGGACTCACCATGATTCCTGCCGTCCCGAGAAACACTCCCAACATCATTGGCGCGCTCGAGTTGAACATGTCATGGATCTCTATGGGACAGCTCTAACACACACACACACACACACACACACAAGGTGAGCGTCTGCTTCGTTCCTCAATCATCACACAGGCAGAAATAAAACTAAAGACCCTTTCACACCATGGATAATAACTATGACAATAAAGATATAGTTTTATTTTATTTTCTAAATGTAAATGATTCGCTGGTGTAAACACTAATATAGTTATCGTTACAGTTATCGTCCGCTAGTGTAAACACTAATATAGTTATCTTTACAGTTATCGTCCGCTAGTGTAAACACTAATATAGTTATCGTTACAGTTATCGTCCGCTAGTGTGTAAACACTAATATAGTTATCATTACAGTTATCGTCCGCTAGTGTAAACACTAATATAGTTATCGTAATAGTTATCGTCCGCTAGTGTAAACACTAATATAGTTATCGTTATAGTTATCGTCCGCTAGTGTAAACACTAATATAGTTATCTTTACAGTTATCGTCCGCTAGTGTAAACACTAATATAGTTATCGTTACAGTTATCGTCCGCTAGTGTGTAAACACTAATATAGTTATCATTACAGTTATCGTCCGCTAGTGTAAACACTAATATAGTTATCGTAATAGTTATCGTCCGCTGGTGTAAACACTAATATAGTTATCGTTACAGTTATCGTCCGCTAGTGTAAACACTAATATAGTTATCTTTACAGTTATCGTCCGCTAGTGTAAACACTAATATAGTTATCGTTACAGTTATCGTCCGCTAGTGTGTAAACACTAATATAGTTATCATTACAGTTATCGTCCGCTAGTGTAAACACTAATATAGTTATCGTAATAGTTATCGTCCGCTAGTGTAAACACTAATATAGTTATCGTTATAGTTATCGTCCGCTAGTGTAAACACTAATATAGTTATCGTTACAGTTATCGTCCGCTAGTGTAAACACTAATATAGTTATCGTTACAGTTATCGTCCGCTAGTGTAAACACTAATATAGTTATCGTTACAGTTATCGTCCGCTGTGTAAACACTAATATAGTTATCATTACAGTTATCGTCCGCTGGTGTAAACACTAATATAGTTATCATCCGCTAATGTAAACACTAATATAGTTATCGTCCGCTAGTGTAAACACTAATATAGTTATCATTACAGTTATCGTCCGCTGGTGTAAACACTAATATAGTTATCGTTACAGTTATCGTCCGCTAGTGTAAACACTAATATTCGTTATAGTTATCGTCCACTAGTGTAAACACTAATATAGTTATCGTTACAGTTATCGTCCGCTAGTGTAAACACTAATGCAGTTATCGTTACAGTTATCGTCCGCTAGTGTAAACACTAATATAGTTATCGTTACAGTTATCGTCCGCTAGTGTAAACACTCATATAGTTATCGTTACAGTTATCGTCCGCTAGTGTAAACACTAATATAGTTATCGTTACAGTTATCGTCCGCTGGTGTAAACACTAATATAGTTATCGTTACAGTTATTGTCCGCTAGTGTAAACACTAATATAGTTATCGTTACAGTTATCGTCCGCTGGTGTAAACACTAATATAGTTATCGTTACAGTTATCATCCGCTAGTGTAAACACTAATATAGTTATCTTTACAGTTATCGTCCGCTAGTGTAAACACTAATATAGTTATCGTTACAGTTATCGTCCGCTAGTGTAAACACTAATAGAGTTATCGTTACAGTTATCGTCCGCTAGTGTAAACACTAATATAGTTATCGTTACAGTTATCGTCCGCTAGTGTAAACACTAATATAGTTATCGTTACAGTTATCGTCCGCTGGTGTAAACACTAATATAGTTATCATTACAGTTATCGTCCGCTAGTGTAAACACTAATATTCGTTATAGTTATCGTCCGCTAGTGTAAACACTAATATAGTTATCATTACAGTTATCGTCCGCTAGTGTAAACACTAATATAGTTATCATTACAGTTATCGTCCGCTAGTGTAAACACTAATATAGTTATCGTTACAGTTATCGTCCGCTAGTGTAAACACTAATATAGTTATCATTACAGTTATCGTCCGCTGGTGTAAACACTAATATAGTTATCATTACAGTTATCGTCCGCTGGTGTAAACACTAATATAGTTATCGTTACAGTTATCGTCCGCTAGTGTAAACACTAATATAGTTATCGTTATAGTTATCGTCCGCTGGTGTAAACACTAATATAGTTATCATTACAGTTATCGTCCGCTAGTGTAAACACTAATATAGTTATTACAGTTATCGTCCGCTAGTGTAAACACTAATATTCGTTTTAGTTATCGTCCGCTAGTGTAAACACTAATATAGTTATCATTACAGTTATCGTCCGCTAGTGTAAACACTAATATAGTTATCATTACAGTTATCGTCCGCTAGTGTAAACACTAATATAGTTATCATTACAGTTATCGTCTGCTAGTGTAAACACTAATATAGTTATCGTTACAGTTATCGTCCGCTGGTGTAAACACTAATATAGTTATCGTTACAGTTATCGTCCGCTAGTGTAAACACTAATATAGTTATCGTAATAGTTATCGTCCGCTAGTGTAAACACTAATATAGTTATCGTTACAGTTATCGTCCGCTAGTGTAAACACTAATATAGTTATCATTACAGTTATCGTCCGCTAGTGTAAACACTAATATAGTTATCATCCGCTAATGTAAACACTAATATAGTTATCATTACAGTTATCGTCCGCTGGTGTAAACACTAATATAGTTATCGTTACAGTTATCGTCCATTAGTGTAAACACTAATATAGTTATCGTAATAGTTATCGTCCGCTAGTGTAAACACTAATATAGTTATCGTTACAGTTATCGTCCGCTAGTGTAAACACTAATATAGTTATCGTTACAGTTATCGTCCGCTAGTGTAAACACTAATATAGTTATCATCCGCTAATGTAAACACTAATATAGTTATCATTACAGTTATCGTCCGCTGGTGTAAACACTAATATAGTTATCGTTACAGTTATCGTCCATTAGTGTAAACACTAATATAGTTATCGTTACAGTTATCGTCCGCTAGTGTAAACACTAATGCAGTTATCGTTACAGTTATCGTCCGCTAGTGTAAACACTAATATAGTTATCGTTACAGTTATCGCCCGCTAGTGTAAACATTAATATAGTTATCGTTGCAGTTATCGTCCGCTAGTGTAAACACTAATATAGTTATCGTTACAGTTATCGTCCGCTGGTGTAAACACTAATATAGTTATCGTTACAGTTATCGTCCGCTGGTGTAAACACTAATATAGTTATCGTTACAGTTATCGTCCGCTGGTGTAAACACTAATATAGTTATCGTTACAGTTATCGTCCGCTAGTGTAAACACTAATATAGTTATCTTTACAGTTATCGTCCGCTAGTGTAAACACTAATATAGTTATCGTTACAGTTATCGTCCGCTAGTGTAAACACTAATATAGTTATCGTTACAGTTATCGTCCGCTGGTGTAAACACTTATATAGTTATCATTACAGTTATCGTCCGCTTGTGTAAACACTAATATTCGTTATAGTTATCGTCCGCTAGTGTAAACACTAATATAGTTATCATTATAGTTATCGTCCGCTAGTGTAAACACTAATATAGTTATCATTACAGTTATCGTCCGCTAGTGTAAACACTAATATAGTTATCGTTACAGTTATCGTCCGCTAGTGTAAACACTAATATAGTTATCGTTACAGTTATCGTCCGCTAGTGTAAACACTAATATAGTTATCGTTACAGTTATCGTCCGCTAGTGTAAACACTAATATAGTTATCATTACAGTTATCGTCCGCTGGTGTAAACACTAATATAGTTATCGTTACAGTTATCGTCCGCTAGTGTAAACACTAATATAGTTATCGTTATAGTTATCGTCCGCTGGTGTAAACACTAATATAGTTATCATTACAGTTATCGTCCGCTAGTGTAAACACTAATATAGTTATCATTACAGTTATCGTCCGCTAGTGTTTACACTAATATTCGTTATAGTTATCGTCCGCTAGTGTAAACACTAATATAGTTATCATTACAGTTATCGTCCGCTAGTGTAAACACTAATATAGTTATCATTACAGTTATCGTCCGCTAGTGTAAACACTAATATAGTTATCATTACAGTTATCGTCCGCTAGTGTAAACACTAATATAGTTATCGTTACAGTTATCGTCCGCTGGTGTAAACACTAATATAGTTATCGTTACAGTTATCGTCCGCTAGTGTAAACACTAATATAGTTATCGTAATAGTTATCGTCCGCTAGTGTAAACACTAATATAGTTATCGTTACAGTTATCGTCCGCTAGTGTAAACACTAATATAGTTATCGTTACAGTTATCGTCCGCTAGTGTAAACACTAATATAGTTATCGTTACAGTTATCGTCCGCTAGTGTAAACACTAATATAGTTATCGTTACAGTTATCGTCCGCTAGTGTAAACACTAATATAGTTATCATTACAGTTATCGTCCGCTGGTGTAAACACTAATATAGTTATCGTTACAGTTATCGTCCGCTAGTGTAAACACTAATATAGTTATCGTTACAGTTATCGTCCGCTAGTGTAAACACTAATATAGTTATCGTTACAGTTATCGTCCGCTAGTGTAAACACTAATATAGTTATCGTTACAGTTATCGTCCGCTAGTGTAAACACTAATATAGGTATCGTTACAGTTATCGTCCGCTAGTGTAAACACTAATATAGTTATCATTACAGTTATCGTCCGCTGGTGTAAACACTAATATAGTTATCGTTACAGTTATCGTCCGCTAGTGTAAACACTAATATAGTTATCGTTACAGTTATCGTCCGCTAGTGTAAACACTAATATAGTTATCGTTACAGTTATCGTCCGCTAGTGTAAACACTAATATAGTTATCATTACAGTTATCGTCCGCTAGTGTAAACACTAATATAGTTATCGTTACAGTTATCGTCCGCTAGTGTAAACACTAATATAGTTATCGTTACAGTTATCGTCCGCTAGTGTAAACTCTAATATAGTTATCATCCGCTAATGTAAACACTAATATAGTTATCATTACAGTTATCGTCCGCTGGTGTAAACACTAATATAGTTATCGTTACAGTTATCGTCCGCTAGTGTAAACACTAATATTCGTTATAGTTATCGTCCACTAGTGTAAACACTAATATAGTTATAGTTACAGTTATCGTCCGCTAGTGTAAACACTAATATTCGTTATAGTTATCGTCCACTAGTGTAAACACTAATATAGTTATAGTTACAGTTATCGTCCGCTAGTGTAAACACTAATGCAGTTATCATTACAGTTATCGTCCGCTAGTGTAAACACTAATATAGTTATCGTTACAGTTATCGTCCGCTAGTGTAAACACTAATATAGTTATCGTTACAGTTATCGTCCGCTGGTGTAAACACTAATATAGTTATCGTTACAGTTATCGTCCGCTGGTGTAAACACTAATATAGTTATCGTTACAGTTATCGTCCGCTGGTGTAAACACTAATATAGTTATCGTTACAGTTATCGTCCGCTGGTGTAAACACTAATATAGTTATCGTTACAGTTATCGTCCGCTGGTGTAAACACTAATATAGTTATCGTTACAGTTATCGTCCGCTGGTGTAAACACTAATATAGTTATCGTTACAGTAATCGTCCGCTGGTGTAAACACTAATATAGTTATCTTTACAGTTATCGTCCGCAAGTGTAAACACTAATATAGTTATCGTTACAGTTATCGTCCGCTAGTGTAAACACTAATATTCGTTATAGTTATCGTCCGCTAGTGTAAACACTAATATAGTTATCGTTACAGTTATCGTCCGCTAGTGTAAACACTAATATAGTTATCGTTACAGTTATCGTCCGCTAGTGTAAACACTAATATAGTTATCATTACAGTTATCGTCCGCTAGTGTAAACACTAATATAGTTACCGTTACAGTTATCGTCCGCTAGTGTAAACACTAATATAGTTATCATTACAGTTATCGTCCGCTAGTGTAAACACTAATATTCGTTATAGTTATCGTCCGCTAGTGTAAACACTAATATAGTATTATAGTTATCGTCCGCTGGTGTAAACACTAATATAGTTATCGTTAGTTATCGACCGCTAGTGTAAACACTAATATAGTTATCGTTAGTTATCGACCGCTAGTGTAAACACTAATATAGTTATCATTACAGTTATCGTCCGCTAGTGTAAACACTAATATTCGTTATAGTTATCGTCCGCTAGTGTAAACACTAATATAGTATTATAGTTATCATCCGCTGGTGTAAACACTAATATAGTTATCGTTAGTTATCGACCGCTAGTGTAAACACTAATATAGTTATCATTACAGTTATCGTCCGCTAGTGTAAACACTAATATTCGTTATAGTTATCGTCCGCTAGTGTAAACACTAATATAGTATTATAGTTATCGTCCGCTAGTGTAAACACTAATATTCGTTATAGTTATCGTCCGCTAGTGTAAACACTAATATAGTATTATAGTTATCGTCCGCTAGTGTAAACACTAATATTCGTTATAGTTATCGTCCGCTAGTGTAAACACTAATATAGTATTATAGTTATCGTCCGCTGGTATGAACACTAATATAGTTATCGTTACAGTTATCGTCCGCTAGTGTAAACACTAATATAGTATTATAGTTATCGCTATGGTTATAGTCTGTGGTGTGAACGGGCCTGAAGTCAAACAGGAAGTGACTCACGGGAAATGTGAGCTGCTTCAGGAAGTTGCCATCGGGACAGGTGTCACGCACCAGCACTTCAATCGCTCCACCCATGCCACAGCAGTCGAACTGCACACACACACACACCACTGTTAGATGATGCTTCTACTGGTGTACCCACTGTACTTCATGAGCCCCAACCAAGTGTCCTCATAATGAAGTGTGTATTCAGGGTTCAGGCCACGCCCCTTCATTATCTGACCACGACCCTTCATTATCAGGCCACGCCCCTTCATTATCTGACGACCCTTCATTATCAGGCCACGCCCCTTCATTATCTGACCACGCCCTTCATTATATGGCCACGCCCCTTTGTTATGAGGACATTCAGATGTGCTGAACTCAAATCACTTCAACGCTTTCTGTGAGCGATACGTGTGTTTAGGGTCTAAACATGTAATACATCAGTATAAAACTATCATGCCTACAGAATGGCATCATAATGATAGGAGTACCAGTGTGTGTGTGTGAGTGAGTGAGTGTGTGTGTGTGTGTGTGAGTGAGTGAGTGAGTGAGTGAGTGTGTGTGTGTGTGTGTGTGTGTGTGTGTGTGTGTGTGTGTGTGTGAGTGAGTGAGTGAGTGAGTGAGTGAGTGTGTGTGTGTGTGTGTGTGTGTGTGTGTGTGTGTGTGGCTTACAGCGTTGTGGAACAGTTTGAGGGTCATAGCTTGACCGGGACTCTGGGTGTTCACATACTGAGTGTAGATTGTGATGTAGAAATTCGCCAACTCTTCTGACACCTGCAACACAACAAACACACACTGCCTTCAGAACCGCACTATTACACAGACGTGTGCTCATGATCTGTGTGTGTATGTGTGTGTGTGTGTGTGTGTTCACCTTTCCACTCCACATGAAGGCCATCACCCCTGCTGAAATCTCGATGATGATCAGGAAGGACAGCAGGCCAGTGAACTGAACATCAGAAACACACACACACGCGTGTTTGTTCAGCACATAAACACACTTCATCCACTACAGGCCACACAGTATTCTCTCACACACACACGAAGAGCCATGATGACTTCAGTGCAGTAGTCTGAACCCTGCCGGTGTTTTACAGCTGTGTTTCAGTGTCAACACACACGACTAGAGCTCATCTCCAGCTGTGTCTGCCTCATGAGTAAGAGCGAGAGTTTATAATACACAAGTGTGTCAGCAGATTTACTGTGGTTAGAGTTAGTAAGAGTTAGAGTTAGTAAGAGTTAGAGTTAGTAAGAGTTAGAGTTAGTAAGAGTTAGAGTTAGTAAGAGTTAGAGTAAGAGCGAGAGTTTATAATACACGAGTGTGTCAGCAGATTTACTGTGGTTAGAGTTAGTAAGAGTTAGAGTTAGTAAGAGTTAGAGTAAGAGTGAGAGTTTATAATACACAAGTGTGTCAGCAGATTTACTGTGGTTAGGGTTAGTAAGAGTTAGAGTTAGTAAGAGTTAGAGTAAGAGCGAGAGTTTATAATACACAAGTGTGTCAGCAGATTTACTGTGGTTAGAGTTAGTAAGAGTTAGAGTTAGTAAGAGTTAGAGTTAGTAAGAGTTAGAGTTAGTAAGAGTTAGAGTTAGTAAGAGTTAGAGTTAGTAAGAGTTAGAGTAAGAGCGAGAGTTTATAATACACGAGTGTGTCAGCAGATTTACTGTGGTTAGGGTTAGTAAGAGTTAGAGTTAGTAAGAGTTAGAGTAAGAGCGAGAGTTTATAATACACAAGTGTGTCAGCAGATTTACTGTGGTTAGGGTTAGTAAGAGTTAGAGTTAGTAAGAGTTAGAGTAAGAGCGAGAGTTTATAATACACGAGTGTGTCAGCAGATTTACTGTGGTTAGAGTTAGTAAGAGTTAGAGTTAGTAAGAGTTAGAGTAAGAGCGAGAGTTTATAATACACGAGTGTGTCAGCAGATTTACTGTGGTTAGAGTTAGTAAGAGTTAGAGTTAGTAAGAGTTAGAGTAAGAGCGAGAGTTTATAATACTGTGTGATTTACTGTGGTTAGGGTTAGTAAGAGTTAGAGTTAGTAAGAGTTAGAGTAAGAGCGAGAGTTTATAATACTGTGTGATTTACTGTGGTTAGGGTTAGTAAGAGTTAGAGTTAGTAAGAGTAAGAGTTAGAGTAAGAGCGAGAGTTTATAATACTGTGTGATTTACTGTGGTTAGAGTTAGTAAGAGTTAGAGTTAGTAAGAGTTAGAGTAAGAGCGAGAGTTTATAATACTGTGTGATTTACTGTGGTTAGAGTTAGTAAGAGTTAGAGTTAGTAAGAGTTAGAGTAAGAGCGAGAGTTTATAATACTGTGTGATTTACTGTGGTTAGGGTTAGTAAGAGTTAGAGTTAGTAAGAGTTAGAGTAAGAGCGAGAGTTTATAATACTGTGTGATTTACTGTGGTTAGAGTTAGTAAGAGTTAGAGTTAGTAAGAGTTAGAGTAAGAGCGAGAGTTTATAATACTGTGTGATTTACTGTGGTTAGGGTTAGTAAGAGTTAGAGTTAGTAAGAGTTAGAGTAAGAGCGAGAGTTTATAATACTGTGTGATTTACTGTGGTTAGGGTTAGTAAGAGTTAGAGTTAGTAAGAGTAAGAGTTAGAGTAAGAGCGAGAGTTTATAATACTGTGTGATTTACTGTGGTTAGAGTTAGTAAGAGTTAGAGTAAGAGCGAGAGTTTATAATACTGTGTGATTTACTGTGGTTAGAGTTAGTAAGAGTTAGAGTTAGTAAGAGTTAGAGTAAGAGCGAGAGTTTATAATACTGTGTGATTTACTGTGGTTAGAGTTAGTAAGAGTTACAGTTAGTAAGAGTTAGAGTAAGAGCGAGAGTTTATAATACTGTGTGATTTACTGTGGTTAGGGTTAGTAAGAGTTAGAGTTAGTAAGAGTTAGAGTAAGAGCGAGAGTTTATAATACTGTGTGATTTACTGTGGTTAGAGTTAGTAAGAGTTACAGTTAGTAAGAGTTAGAGTAAGAGCGAGAGTTTATAATACTGTGTGATTTACTGTGGTTAGGGTTAGTAAGAGTTAGAGTTAGTAAGAGTTAGAGTAAGAGCGAGAGTTTATAATACTGTGTGATTTACTGTGGTTAGGGTTAGTAAGAGTTAGAGTTAGTAAGAGTTAGAGTAAGAGCGAGAGTTTATAATACTGTGTGATTTACTGTGGTTAGGGTTAGTAAGAGTTAGAGTTAGTAAGAGTAAGAGTTAGAGTAAGAGCGAGAGTTTATAATACTGTGTGATTTACTGTGGTTAGAGTTAGTAAGAGTTACAGTTAGTAAGAGTTAGAGTAAGAGCGAGAGTTTATAATACTGTGTGATTTACTGTGGTTAGGGTTAGTAAGAGTTAGAGTTAGTAAGAGTAAGAGTTAGAGTAAGAGCGAGAGTTTATAATACTGTGTGATTTACTGTGGTTAGAGTTAGTAAGAGTTACAGTTAGTAAGAGTTAGAGTAAGAGCGAGAGTTTATAATACTGTGTGATTTACTGTGGTTAGAGTTAGTAAGAGTTACAGTTAGTAAGAGTTAGAGTAAGAGTGAGAGTTTATAATACTGTGTGATTTACTGTGGTTAGAGTTAGTAAGAGTTACAGTTAGTAAGAGTTAGAGTAAGAGCGAGAGTTTATAATACTGTGTGATTTACTGTGGTTAGGGTTAGTAAGAGTTAGAGTTAGTAAGAGTTAGAGTAAGAGCGAGAGTTTATAATACTGTGTGATTTACTGTGGTTAGAGTTAGTAAGAGTTAGAGTAAGAGCGAGAGTTTATAATACTGTGTGATTTACTGTGGTTAGAGTTAGTAAGAGTTAGAGTTAGTAAGAGTAAGAGTTAGAGTAAGAGCGAGAGTTTATAATACTGTGTGATTTACTGTGGTTAGAGTTAGTAAGAGTTAGAGTAAGAGCGAGAGTTTATATGAGTGTTTCCTCACCACGCCGAGAGCAGATTTACTGTTGCTACACGCGCCACAGTCTCCGATCACAGCGACCAGCAGCATCAGCGCTCCAGTGCCGACCAGCACCGCCACACCTGACACACACACACACACACAGAGGACACGTCACCAAACCTCAGCTTTCTACACTCAAACCCTAACCCAACAGATGTCAGAGAGACGAACCGATAGTGAACTGAGCCGTCTTCAGGTCGATGTCGAAGAATCCTCTGGTTTCAGCGCCGAACCTGAGCCATAATCCCAGAGAGACGAGCCCCAAACCCACCAGCTGAAACACACACACACACACACACACACACACACACACACACACACATCACAATCATCATCACTGCAAGAATTACATTTCCATTATAGTACAAATGTTAATTACTGATATCAACAATGACATCATCACTCAATTAAATACAATTGTTAATATCAAGAATTAATTTTCAACTAGTAAAAACTGCAATTCTCGATATTTGTAATTGTATTTTCTCAAGTTAATGTCACCCTAGACTTATGGGATTAATATCCTGCCATGATTCAAAACTGAAAATAAAGTTATGAAAGGTTGAAACTAAGTGTTCGAAAACTCAAAATCTTACAAAAAAAGTTTTGCAAGATCGAAAAATAAGATTTGCAAGTTTGCAAAATGTAAAAAAATAAAAATATCTCTGCAAACATTATGTTATTTTTGAGATTTCCTTCTTCAGAACTGCAAAAAAAAAATGTTACGTCTTTGCGCAAACAATTTTTCAGAGTTTCAAATTTGTCAGTGTTCTCCCACTGTATTAGTTTGTTTTCCAGGTTTGAAACCTTGTAAATGGTGATCTGAAAACTGGTGTGCGAATGTGTGAAAAAAAGTTTTGAAACTCTGAAAACAGAGTTTTGCAGGCTTCAGAGTGGTAAAAAAAAAAAAATCTCTGCAAACATAATTTTGTTTTTGAGTTTTCCTCCTTCAGAAGTGCAACCCTCTTTTTTACGGTGTTGTGCAATCATTTTTTCAGAGTTTCGAATTTGTCAGTGTTCTCCCAGTGTATTAGTTTGTTTTCCAGGTTTGAAACCTTGTAAATGGTGATCTGAAAACTGGTGTGCGAATAGCTGAAAAAAAGTTTTGAAACTCTGAAAACTGAGGTTCGAAAGGGCGAAACTTACTACATTACATTTGCACTCCTATTGCAGACCATTTTTTCAGAGCTGAGTTTACAACACACACTTTGCGGAGATACGCACACACAGTTGCGAGCTTGCGTCTCACGTGATTTGTGGCAGCGTTGTCACGCAGCTCTGCTCTGAAACTCTGAAACTCAGACTGAGCGAAAATGAAGCTTCGCAACTTCGCAACTTAAAAAAAGCCTGGAGGGAGGGCCTTCTGCTCTTGGCCAATGCTTTGCTGTCTGCTGACGTACAGTCCAATCACAAGTCGTATTTACTGGAAAGGTGGGATTGACCGACTGCTCCGCCAATGACGAAATTCTCACTCTCGAAATTCTCATACTCGCTCTCCTCACACAGCGAGCAACTCACTTTCCTAAGCTGGCGACTCACCTCACACAGCGAGCAACTCACTTTCCTAAGCTGGCGACTCACCTCACACAGCGAGCAACTCACTTTCCTAAGCTGGCGACTCACTCTCACTCACCTCACACAGCGAGCAACTCACTTTCCTAAGCTGGTGACTCACCTCACACAGCGAGCAACTCACTTTCCTAAGCTGGCGACTCACTCTCCTCAGATGGCGACTCACTCTTCTCACATAGCGAGCGACTCACTTTCATCAGCTGGCGACTCACTCTCCTCAGATGGCGACTCACTCTTCTCACATAGCGAGCGACTCACTTTCATCAGCTGGCGACTCACTCTCCTCTGATGGCGACTCACTCTCCTCACACAGCGAGCGACTCACTTTCCTAAGCTGGCGACTCACTCTCCTCTGATGGCGACTCACTCTTCTCACACAGCGAGCAACTCACTTTCCTCAGCTGGCGACTCACTCTCCTCTGATGGCGACTCACTCTTCTCACACAGCGAGCAACTCACTTTCATCAGCTGGCGACTCACTCTCCTCTGATGGCGACTCACTCTCCTCACACAGCGAGCAACTCACTTTCCTAAGCTGGCGACTCACTCTCCTCAGATGGCGACTCACTCTTCTCACATAGCGAGCGACTCACTTTCATCAGCTGGCGACTCACTCTCCTCTGATGGCGACTCACTCTCCTCACACAGCGAGCGACTCACTTTCCTAAGCTGGCGACTCACTCTCCTCTGATGGCGACTCCTCTTCTCACACAGCGAGCAACTCACTTTCCTCAGCTGGCGACTCACTCTCCTCTGATGGCGACTCACTCTTCTCACACAGCGAGCAACTCACTTTCATCAGCTGGCGACTCACTCTCCTCTGATGGCGACTCACTCTCCTCACACAGCGAGCGACTCACTTTCCTAAGCTGGCGACTCACTCTCCTCTGATGGCGACTCACTCTTCTCACACAGCGAGCAACTCACTTTCCTCAGCTGGCGACTCACTCTCCTCTGATGGCGACTCACTCTTCTCACACAGCGAGCAACTCACTTTCATCAGCTGGCGACTCACTCTCCTCTGATGGCGACTCACTCTGCTCACACAGCGAGCAACTCACTTTCCTAAGCTGGCGGACTCACTCTCCTCAGATGGCGACTCACTCTTCTCACATAGCGAGCGACTCACTTTCATCAGCTGGCGACTCACTCTCCTCTGATGGCGACTCACTCTCCTCACACAGCGAGCGACTCACTTTCCTAAGCTGGCGACTCACTCTCCTCTGATGGCGACCCACTCTTCTCACACAGCGAGCAACTCACTTTCCTCAGCTGGCGACTCACTCTCCTCTGATGGCGACTCACTCTTCTCACACAGCGAGCAACTCACTTTCATCAGCTGGCGACTCACTCTCCTCTGATGGCGACTCACTCTTCTCACACAGCGAGCAACTCACTTTCATCAGCTGGCGACTCACTCTCCTCTGATGGCGACTCACTCTTCTCACACAGCGAGCAACTCACTTTCATCAGCTGGCGACTCACTCTCCTCAGATGGCGACTCACTCTCCTCAGATGGCGACTCACTCTTCTCACATAGCGAGCGACTCACTTTCATCAGCTGGCGACTCACTCTCCTCAGATGGCGACTCACTCTCCTCACACAGCGAGCGACTCAGTCATGTACATTGGCCTAATATTATAATAAAATCTCAAGTACTGTATTGGTGCAATAACTAACTTCAGTAAACTGTTCAATTTTGTGTTGTAAAAATAATTTATTCTGAACCAATAATCTTAAATTGATTCGCATTGCATTTTTTTTTTATAAAGGCAATTTCCCCCTAACTGTCATCTTTCAAGTCAAATTCTATACATTTTAAGTCACTATATTGCTTTTACCAATCAAATTGACTAGTATAAACAAAAACGTTTTTTCCCACTGCAGAGAAAACTGCATCAGAGGTGGCATTTATAAAAAGTTTAATATGCAAAACAAGCATAAAAAAACAAAAAAAACATTGCTTTGGTATCAAATATTCAACATGAATGCATGAGGCAAAAAAATATATATATTTTGTGTATATTATGTGTATCTTATGTTTGTTTAATGACTGCTGCTGGCCAATAAAAAAGCCAATAAAATTGGAGTTGTATGAATACAATTGGAGTTAAAAAACAAGCATTCATGTTGAATATTCTTTTGAATGGTGTTATCAAATAATAATCTGTTATAATCTGACATAATGGTAAAAAAAAAAAAAAAAAAAAAAAAAAACATAATGGTGTATGTAACTTTGAAATGTGTTTTACCTATTTTGATACCAATGTGAATCAGCAAAAATGTCACATTTTCAGAATATTCTATTTTAAAGATAATTTATAAAATAAACTTTAAAAAAAGCTGTGCATCCTGTTTGTGTATCCTGTGCTCTTTCGTCATTGGCGGAGCAGTCGGTCAATCCCACCTTTCCAGTAAATACGACTTGTGATTGGACTGTACGTCAGCAGACAGCAAAGCATTGGCCAAGAGCAGAAGGCCCTCCCTCCAGGCTTTTTTTAAGTTGCGAAGTTGCGAAGCTTCATTTTCGCTCAGTCTGAGTTTCAGAGTTTCAGAGCAGAGCTGCGTGACAACGCTGCCACAAATCACGTGAGTCGCAAGCTCGCAACTGTGTGTGCGTATCTCCGCAAAGTGGCTGTTGTAAACTCAGCTCTGAAAAAAATAGTCTGCAATGGGAGTGCAAATGTAATGTAATAAGTTTCGCCCTTTCGAACCTCAGTTTTCAGAGTTTCAAAACTTTTTTTCACCTATTCGCACACCAGGTTTCAGATCACCATTTACAAGGTTTCAAATCTGGAAAGTAAACTAATACACTGGGAGAACACTGACAAATTCGAAACTCTGAAAAAATGATTGCACAACACTGTAAAAAAGAGGGTTGCACTTCTGAAGGAGGAAAACTCAAAAACAAAATTATGTTTGCAGAGATTTTTTTTTTTTTACCACTTTGCAAGCCTGCAAAACTCTGTTTTCAGAGTTTCAAAACTTTTTTTCACACATTCGCACACCAGTTTTCAGATCACCATTTACAAGGTTTCAAACCTGGAAAACAAACTAATACAGTGGGAGAACACTGACAAATTTGAAATTGTTTCCGCAACATCGTAAAAAAAAAAGTTGCAGTTCTGAAGAAGGAAATCTCAAAAATAACATAATGTTTGCAGAGATATTTTTATTTTTTTTACATTTTGCAAACTTGCAAATCTTATTTTTCGATCTTGCAAAACTTTTTTTGTAAGATTTTGAGTTTTCGAACACTTAGTTTCAACCTTTCAGAACTTTATTTTCAGTTTTGAATCATGGCAGGATATTAATCCCATATAGACTGCCCTTCAAATCCAACTGTTGATATCAAGACTTGATTTCTTACTAGAAAAAACATCATCAACATTCACAATATAATTTGTGATATCAAGAATTAGCATTTAAACGAGAGCGAATCGAATTGTTGAAATCAGGAATTGATTTCCTGGGACTGAATAGAAGTGTGATCGGCTTGCCACGCGTGCACGAGCACAGACACTACGCCACGGACGCGAGCTTTACCTGCAAATGCGCTGAAAGTGAAACTAGCGCTAAATCATGCGTTTATTACATTTATCGGACGTTTTTATCAAAGGAGACATTTAGACAAGTACATATGAATAAAAGACACACTGAGGCATACTCACAGCGAACAGAATGTTAAACACGATCAGGAAGCATTTACACAACTGCGCGCACCCGTCCATCACGAGCCGACTTATTTCACTGCAAGAAAAAGATTATATTTAATGACCCCAACACGAACACTGCCAATGGATCGCGTCTTAATAGACTATCCAAATAATAAAAAACAATTATAAACGTTTTTTTTTATTTTATTTTTTACGTTTTTTCTTAAAAAATACATTTTGATTATTTCTATGCAAAGCACTTTGAATGCCCATAGTGTATGTAATGCGCTATTATAAATAAACTTGCCTGGTCTATTACTGTATATAAGAGCTGTGGTTTGTCTGTCTGACTCCGGATAGATGCTGGTATGCACTGCTCTCTTACTGTGGTCTGTGGTCGATATGCTTCTGCTCACGTGTCCCTGCGTCAGTCAGAGCGCGCGCGCTCATTGGCCCCCGCGCGGGTGACGTCAGCGGAAGAAGAGAGTTTCTGTGCTGGGGAATCGAAACCATAACTCACAGGTTTCTTATGAAAAGAAGTTGTGATATCGCTATTTGTTACAGAGAAACGCAATTCACGCATGCGCGTTGTAAACGGACGTTTAAATTCAATATAAAAAATTAAAAAACAATTAAATTATGTTTGTGTAAATAAATGATGTCCGTGCTTATGGGGTACATTAGAAGAGAGCAGAGTATCTAACCCTAACACCAGTGTGAGCGCTCACTGAAGCTCATCCAAGCACCACAGAAGTGCTCGTCCTTTATTTTGAGGTCTAAAACTGTTTTCTTCTACCATTTAAAATGCAATAATATATACATAACTATCAATGATGGAAATTACATAAAAAACAAAAAAAAATGGCGAATTAATATTGTAAATTATATAATGAACGTAGTGGTCCCCTGGAGTTGTGTCACTGGTGTTACCCAAGCGGCAACCTCCCAGTCTCTCTCTTGAAACCAACACGGAAGTGAGTTAAACTGCAGTTCATCCTCTAGCCACTAGAGGCCGGCTGCAGGAGTGTGAGTTAAACTGCAGTTCATCCTCTGGCCACTAGAGGCCGGCTGCAGGAGTGAGTTAAACTGCAGTTCATCCTCTGGCCACTAGAGGCCGGCTGCAGGAGTGAGTCAGATCTGCATCTCCCCCATGCTGAAACGCCCAACTTTACAGCACAAAAACACGTTTACAGCCTGGAGAAAAAAGTGGCTTTGGTCTATACAGCTCATTCTGCCCTTCATGACGATAGTTGAGCTCACTGGTATGACCTACTTTAAATGGATTAAACTACTTAATTTAGTTAGCATACCATGATTGACAGCATGTGGTTTGATACCTTGCAGCAGCCATTTTGTAAAATGGTCAACACCAGTGACACCAGTGAAGATCAGTGACACCAGTGATTGATTAACTTTATTCAAAGCTATTCCTTCAGTTATTTGCATAAAATAGCACTAAGATTTCACGATTCTAGCTTTTCTTTCTCACAGTAAACCCTCCTGTGGTCAGCTATAGCTAAACTGGGGTTAGCAGTGACTGTACAGACGGCGTAGAGATGCTGATCCTGCTTGTGTGTTACATTATTATTATTATTTTTATGATCTCTAACACACACACCTGTACATGACTGTGTATCTGCTAGCGTGTTCAGACGTGTAACCGCATCATGTTTGGGCTCGTCTGACAGCTTACTAACTCAGTAGAGTCGAGGTGAACTTACTAGAGATATATATCCAGGAGCTGTGTCTGAAACACACACTGAGGACAAGATGTGCTTCTCCTCTTGATCACCAGTCCTCTGTCCTCAGGTTAATGGGCTTTTGGTGTGTGTGTGTGTGTGTGTGTGTGTGTGTGTGTGTGTGTGTGTGTGTGTGTGTGTGTGTGTGTGTGTGTGTGTGTGTGTGTGTGTGTGTGTGTGTGTGTTTAACAAGGCTCTGCTCAGGGTATCAAGATGGACAGGTGATATAAGTTTATCTACAGCATATTCTTCCATTCTGTGATCTGTGTCTGCCGGGACTGATCATTCTCTCTTCGCTTCTCACAGGTAAACACACTTCTACATGCTCTTTAAACTCCTGCCGGGAAAGAGTTAGTTGGAGTATTCTTCCTGATCTCAGAGTCACTGTCGCATTAACACTCTGTTGCACACACAGATGAGACAGTGTTTCTGCTGGCACATGCGCTCTTTATTTCTGCCACATTCTGCCAAACACAACAAACACAACCAGAGATGTAGTTAGACAGTGTGTGTTGAAATGACTGTCAGTGTGACTCGCCATCGCCCCCTAGTGTCAGCCGCCAGTGGACGCAGGGGTAAGTGACGTCAGCATACTTAATAAATCATAACTAATCATCATAACTAAAACAATACATACATAATAAGAGTACTTGAATCTGTACCACTACACCCTCCCCCACTAAAAAAGGGCGACACTTTCTATGAAGCCTGCATTTATAATGTATCATAAGGGTATTCATAATGCATTAATATACATGCATAACGCCTTATACACAACTGTGCTGTATCATCTCAATATCACACACACACACACACACACACTGTATGTGGTCAATGTGCAATCTCAGTATCATATCAATAATCCTAACAACAGAAATAACGCTTACTTACTACCGTAAGGGAAATGTATTTTAACCACTTCATGATATCTTATGGCTGTTTAATAGGAGACTTCACTTTTGTTACTTTATACTTAAAGCAGACAAACACCGCTTGTAAAAATTATGACCACATTATAAAGCGCTTTAGAGACTTTGTTTTGTCACTTTGCTTTAAGCAGTAAAAGACTCATAAAATGTAGTATGATACTGTGCAGATCTTAAGCAAACAATGTCAAGATGTGAGACTTGAGAATCTAAAGATGTTTCTCCTTAAAACTGCAGTGAACCAAAGACAATCTCACGCTTTGAAATCGCTGGTGTTTCTGACGTCACAAACTACCTTGTAACCAATCAGATCAACGTGTGATCGTCAACCAGTGGATCTCTGAGCTGAGTGAGTGAGTGGGTGGAGGTGGGGCTCATTTGCATATTCATAGAACCGCGCATACTAAATGAGGCAAGGGTGTCGAGTTACATTCAAGCTATTTTAAGGCATGAAGAAATTATTTTCACAGTTATAAATGTTAAAATATGTCAGTTTGGTGATCAAAGATGAGTTTAAGGGATAACATGATTGACTACAGGGGGACTTTAATAGTTATACCCACAAATAGGTAATTATTTTTACTGTAGTTGCGATTATTCATGAGATGATACAACCCATTATAAGTTTGTTTATAAGGTATTACAAGTGTATTATAACGCATTAAGAATACCCTTATGATGCGTTATAAATACAGGCTTCATAGAAAGTGTTACCAAGAAATGTTTCCTTGACATTTTCCCACAGCTTCAGAGCAGTTGTTTCCAGGCTGGCCCGGTCATTGCTGCGAGACAAAGAGGAAGGTTTTGAGTTGGGCACTAAATCCTGCTTGCCATGGCTTGTTTTCTCAGAAAAACTGGTCAGTTTTGCAGGTAACTTTTGCACAGGCGTGAACTCGTGATTATTTTTCGTGATTACAGGCATGATTATTTTTGCTTTGTTTGATATATCTTGTAGCTTCTGAAGGACAGTACTAAATAACAACGTGGCCTTTAATCTCGAATTTCTGTACAGGTTCTGCAAGGGCTTCATGAACTCAGGAGACAGAAAGAGTGTGTGAACTCAGCAGTCGTCAAGCTCTCTGTCCATAGTAGTCGTCGTACGGCTCGCTGATGTTGGTGGTAGTGGGACGTGGGATGCTGTAGTCTTTCTCAGCACAGATCTCCTGAAACATAAAACACACTGCAGATTGTACCATGTGACAGTGACATCATCACCCACCCACCCGGTGCTGCAGGATTATGATTTGACGATGATAACTCACACTCATGAAGATTCCAGATGACGCCACGACTTGACCTGCAAAAGAAACATGTCACCTTTGTAGTAATGTTACGCAGAATGTTATGGATAATACACTCGTGATGTTACACAGAATGTTACACAGAATGTTATGCAGAATGCACTCGTGATGTTACGCAGAATGTTATGGATAATACACTCGTGATGTTACACAGAATGTTACACAGAATGTTATGCAGAATACACTCGTGATGTTACAGAGAATGTTACGGAGAATGCACTCGTGATGTTATGGAGAATGTTACGGAGAATACACTCGTGATGTACGGAGAATGTTACGGAGAATACACTCGTGATGTTACGGAGAATGTTACGGAGAATACACTCGTGATGTTACGGAGAATGTTACGGAGAATACACTCGTGATGTTACGGAGAATGTTACGGAGAATACACTCGTGATGTACGGAGAATGTTATGGATAATACACTCGTGATGTTACACAGAATGTTACACAGAATGTTATGCAGAATGCACTCGTGATGTTACGGAGAATGTTACGGAGAATACACTCGTGATGTTACGGAGAATGTTACGGAGAATACACTCGTGATGTTACACAGAATGTTACACAGAATGTTATGCAGAATGCACTCGTGATGTTACCGGAGAATGTTACGGAGAATACACTCGTGATGTTACGGAGAATGTTACGGAGAATACACTCGTGATGTTACGGAGAATGTTACGGAGAATGCACTCGTGATGTTACGGAGAATGTTACGGAGAATACACTCGTGATGTTACGGAGAATGTTACGGAGAATACACTCGTGATGTTACGGAGAATGTTACGGAGAATACACTTGTGATGTTACGGAGAATGTTATGGATAATACACTCGTGATGTTACACAGAATGTTACACAGAATGTTATGCAGAATGCACTCGTGATGTTACGGAGAATGTTACGGAGAATACACTCGTGATGTTACGGAGAATGTTACGGAGAATACACTCGTGATGTTACACAGAATGTTACACAGAATGTTATGCAGAATGCACTCGTGATGTTACGGAGAATGTTACGGAGAATACACTCGTGATGTTACGGAGAATGTTACGGAGAATACACTCGTGATGTTACGCAGAATGTTACGGAGAATACACTCGTGATGTTACGGAGAATGTTACGGAGAATACACTCGTGATGTTACGCAGAATGTTACGGAGAATACACTCGTGATGTTACGGAGAATGTTACGGAGAATACACTCGTGATGTTACGGAGAATGTTACGGAGAATACACTCGTGATGTTACGCAGAATGTTACGGAGAATGCACTCGTGATGTTACGGAGAATGTTACGGAGAATACACTCGTGATGTTACGGAGAATGTTACGAAGAATACACTCGTGATGTTACGGAGAATGTTACCGAGAATACACTCGTGATGTTACGGAGAATGTTACGGAGAATACACTCGTGATGTTACGCAGAATGTTACGGAGAATACACTCGTTATGTTACGGAGAATGTTACGGAGAATACACTCGTGATGTTACGGAGAATGTTACGGAGAATACACTCGTGATGTTACGGAGAATGTTACGGAGAATACACTCGTGATGTTACGCAGAATGTTACGGAGAATACACTCGTTATGTTACGGAGAATGTTACGGAGAATACACTCGTGATGTTACGGAGAATACACTCGTGATGTTACGGAGAATGTTACGGAGAATACACTCGTGATGTTACGCAGAATGTTACGGAGAATACACTCGTGATGTTACGCAGAATGTTACGGAGAATACACTCGTGATGTTACGCAGAATGTTACGGAGAATACACTCGTGATGTTACGCAGAATGTTACACAGAATACACTTGGGATGTAACATAGAAATACTAGTAGTGAAGAGACCGTCTGTGGAAACAAGCTGGAATCTCTAATGCTAAAGAAAACTCGTCTTGTTTGTAGGATTTAGACACAAAAGACTAATAAATGTGATACAAACTATTAATTTTGTGTTTGCAAACAATTTTTTTATATTTTTAAGCTTTTCACTATTGCTGAAATAAAGTGTAAAGTTGTCGAACATGTTCAGCATGACTGTGTTCTCTCCCCATACCTCTGCTCCCGTCCGCATCCGTCTGGAAGCCGCTGTTGTCCGAACCTGTTCTCGGCTCCGCTGAAGCTGGTGTTCTGGGGCTCGTCCAGCCGGTGAAGTCCAGAGGCGGGTCTTTGGTGCGGGCGTCTCTCCTGCACATGAAGAAGACCTGAGTGAAGCCATGTCCCAAGAGCAGCACCCAGCCATTAGCGGTCAGTGCCACGCTGATCACGGGGTCGTCCCAGTTGGGGCTGCGGCCCATGGCCCGGTTCCCGTAGGTGAGCAGCGTGATCCAGATGATCCAGACAGAGACGCTTAGCATCAGCGTGAGGACCAGCAGCCCGGCCTGCAGCTTGTTCTGCCGGCGCGTCTGTCCGCTGTAGCTGTAGCTGTAGGTGACGTACGCGCGCCGGAGGAAGCTCAGCGCTAACACCAGCGCCGCGGCTAGCAGGAGCATCACGTAAATCTGCAGCATGGCGAACTCCGGCGGTGAGAACTGGCACGTCCTCTTGTCCTGCACCAGCACCACCAGCAGCCACTCCGCCGCTACGATCACCTGCACTAGCGCTAGCGCCGCGGTCACGCACGCCTCCCTCCACCCGCGCGCTAGTGCCGCCCCCAGCAGGGCCAGACCGCGCGCTAGCAGAGCGCCAAACGCTGCGCTGAACACCACGCTGAAGGCAAACACGCGCACTGGGCAGGTCTGCGGGGAGAGCGAGATCATGAAGCAGTAGGGGAGAGCGAAGACGCTGGCTGTGGCTAGCAGGAACAGCAGCAGCGCCACTAGCGCACCAGACCGACGGCGGGAACACAGCAGCAGAACCAGCATCAGCACCACACAGCTCACCAGGCCCAGCCCGGACACGGCCTGAACCACCACACCCCACGCATCACACAGAGCCCAGTACGCCTGAGCCAGAGCCGGACCGCAGCCCGCCGGCCTGGAGCCGTTCCCCCGCTGAGGATCCATGGAGCCGTTCCCCTGCTGGAGATCCATGGACACGCTTCGACAGCGGCGTCTGATTGGATGATGGATCTGACGCAAGTGCTGAACTGAATCTGTTGAGAATGGTGATGATGATGGTGATGATGATGGTGATGATTGATGATGAACGTGATTTTCTCTTTTCTCTCTTATGCTCACAGTGATCTACAGGAAAGACAGAGTTTCTCAACATACTTCCAATTGTACTTACTTACCCATCAACCTACCCATCCATCCCCCCCATTTATCTACCCGTCTGTCCGTCCGTCCGTACGTACGTACACACTACACAGCAAAATCCCTAGAGTTAAATTAACTCTGCTCTGAGTACATATGGTCCCACTCTAAAGGGTGTTAAAGTAACTCTGAATCAGAGTTAAAGTTAATGAGATATTTAAGTGATTAATTAAGTGATAATTGAGCATTAGTGATGAACACCTGCTGTTAACAAGCAGAATCACTGAAGGAAAGAGAAACAACAAGAACAGAAAAAAGAGAAACGCAAGAACTTCAACTGACTTCAGACACAGCCTTAGATGAAATCAGCTGAAGATAAAAGAAGACGTTAAATTTCTGAAGATCTCATCAGATGATTAAACAACTCCACAAATAACATCACCAGCTTCACTTATTACTAACCAGTTGACTTCTTATTACGTATTATCACTTATTACTTCCAGTTTTTTTTAACAGAGAATTAACAGAGTTTTAGATTATGTTTTATTGAAAACCATTATGGTGATCAGTGTTTCCTTTAGTTGGGCAGTGTGACTCTTGGCTTATTATGTGAGTTTGTGGTCTTTATAACAGTGTTTAACAAAATACATAATTTGTTGCAAATGAAGCCAGAAACAAAGATGGTCAGGTCAATAAAATAAAAAATAGAATAATCAGCTGAATAGAATAATATAATAGAAAAGAATAATTCAATGCTATTATCCCAGACCAAAAGTGGTCCTTCTTTATTAATAGGTTTATTCACAGACAGTACTTTCTTGAAAAAGATGAATTTAGATTTTTAAAATACATTATGGGGGAACAAAAACTTTAGATACACACAAAAAAAAATCTTTAGACACACACAGACATCAAGAATCAACATATGAATCTCAACAATGGTGACATGCTTCATGCCGCAATGCACGCTGGGAGCCATGAGTTTTACACTATGGTGGCTCCCAGCATGCATTGCGGCATGAACCATGTCACCTGTAACAAACTGCTCCGAGACACGAAGGTTGAGGATCCAAATGCAGTGTTTTAATGAAAGGGTAATCCACAATCGTAGTAAAAGACAGGCTAAAGGTCAGAGCACAGTAAATCAGTCCAATCAAACAAACAAATCCAGAGGGTGAGACAGGAACGGGAAAACCAGGACACAGGCAAAAACCTGGAACATGGAAAACAGTGGAAATGCTCAGAAATGCAGTGTTACACGTATAAGACTTCGCAGGGAATGAATGAGTGTACATGGTTTAAATAGGCTGAGACTGACAAGGTAATGAGACATAGTAAGTGATCATAAATCAGTACTTGATGATGCTGAAAACCATATCACCTGATCATCTTTGTTTCTGGCTTCCTTTGCAACAAATTATGAGTTTTGGTAAACACTGTTACAAAGACCACAAACTCACATAATGAGCCAAGAGTCAAACTGCACAACTAAAGGACACACTGATCACCATAATGGTGACCAAACATCTTCATTAAAACATCAACATCTAAACCTCTGTTAGTATGTCTTCAGTTGATTTCATCTAAAGTCCGTTGTAGTTCTTGTGTTTCTCTTTCCTTCTGTGATTCCTTCAGTGTTCATCAGTAAATGATCAATCATCACTTAATTAATGACTCATTAACTTTAACTCTGATTCAGAGTTACTTTAACACTCTTTAGAGTGGGACCATATGTACTCAGAGCAGAGTTAATTTAACTCTGGGGATTTTGCTGTGTACCAATCAAAAGTTTGGGTTCGGTAAGATTTTAAAGAGCACCTATTCTGCTTCTTTCCATCTTCATCTGTCGTCAGTGTGTAGTGTTGCTGTTTGAGCATGAAAAAGGGAGTTCTTCTCTATATCAGTGTCAGTGTTTCTGAACTCACTGTAGTCTTGAGTTTCTTCCGGGAACGAACACGTCACAATATTCCTCATTATAATAATCATACGCAGAATAAAGGGGCGGGGCCTGGTTGGGTTAGTTAGTAGTGTGTTAAACTGCCGGTTATGGTAAGGGACTGGCAGTGTTGGGGAGATGTTAACTACAAGTCCAGACGCTACTAACTTAACTACATGTTTTAGTATCTTGACAGTAGCTCAATTGCTTTTAAAACAGTGTAGCTTTTCCCGTAGCGAACTGCTCTTTCCAGCAAGTGGCGGTGTAGTGCGACCAATGCATTCTGTTTTTGCAATGCACTGAAGCAAACTAAAACTTTGCATTGGCCGTCTATGGTTGTGTCACGCATCTTTCAGCTTTACAGTTCCCTGAGAAGAGATCTTCTGTACAGGAGTGGCTTGATATCTCACCTCGAAGACTTCAAGCACAAACAGGTGAATAGCCTTTTTAAATTGATGAATTATGTTATTGCACTCTATTTCAAATGTGTCTATCCGATTTGATTGCAACGATGATCCGCCATAGTTTGATCTGTAATGAAACTAAAAGATCACTAGTCAAGTCAAGTCACCTTCATTTCCTCGAGCTCCAAACACTGTTGTGCGGATGAGCGGCCGGAGCGCGTTAAGGGTTTTCTGTGAGAACGGTGTGTGTTAGCGGCCCCTAAGTTAATAACTAATGATCTTTACAACAGAAGTGAATCAATCAAAACTAACTTTAGCTGGACAATAACTTTATTCTAGAGCTGCTGTAAAGCCTAAACAATCTCTGTTACTGTAATCTCCTATTATCACTGTAAAGCTGCTGTGAAACATCTATATTGTTAAAAGCGCTGTATAAATGAAGGTGACTTGCTCATCTCAGTTCAGTCCAGGTGTCAGAAACACGTGTGTGTGTGTGTGTGTGTGTGTGTGACGGAGGGAGTCCTGACACTGTTTCAACTCCTTTACACACTTTATAAGCTCGTCACGATTTGGTCAAAACACCATCATATGTATACACACACATACAGCGAGTGCATTTATCCCAGAACACAGCACTGGTTTAGACGTTCGGTAAGTTCAGTCTAAAATACGTTTCGTTTTGTTTTCTTTACGTTTTGGTCTTAAAAATGACCGTGTGAACGCTATGAGAACCAGGACTAAATGCATTATTTTCTAAATGCTTTTTTTTTTAAATGCATTTTTTTTTTTTTTTCTGGATCAAGAGATTCACCTACAAGTGTGAACACAGCCTTAAACTCTTCAGAACTCATTCTCTTTAAACCATTCTGATTATTATTATTATTATTATTATCAGTGCTGGTGATGAAATGTTGAAGCCGTGAAGCAGATTCACAGAGAGTTTGAAGAACAGCATTTATTTGAAATGCAAATCTCTGTGACATTATAAATGTCTTTACTGTCACTTTTGATCAGTTTAATGCGTCCTTGCAGAATAAAAGAATCCATTATTAAATAAGTATTCAAAAGAAACATTTGGACAGTAGTGAATACCATTATCTTTCAGTTCATTCTCATTGTATTCTTTCTCTTATTTTCCTTATCTATTGTATTTTTGACCCGTAACTTGTCCTGCGCCGTTTGTGCCTAGCAACACCCTAGCAACCAGGCAGAGTTGTGTTGGTGAGTTGCAGTCGTGTCTGTGCTGACGGATGTGCCTAGCAACACCCTAGCAACCAGGCAGAGTTGTGTTGGTGAGTTGCAGTCGTGTCTGTGCTGACGGATGTGCCTAGCAACACCCTAGCAACCAGGCAGAGTTGTGTTGGTGAGTTGCAGTCGTGTCTGTGCTGACGGATGTGCCTAGCAACACCCTAGCAATCAGGCAGAGTTGTGTTGGTGAGTTGCAGTCGTGTCTGTGCTGACGGATGTGCCTAGCAACACCCTAGCAATCAGGCAGAGTTGTGTTGGTGAGTTGCAGTCGTGTCTGTGCTGACGGATGTGCCTAGCAACACCCTAGCAATCAGGCAGAGTTGTGTTGGTGAGTTGCAGTCGTGTCTGTGCTGACGGATGTGCCTAGCAACACCCTAGCAACCAGGCAGAGTTGTGTTGGTGAGTTGCAGTCGTGTCTGTGCTGACGGATGTGCCTAGCAACACCCTAGCAACCAGGCAGAGTTGTGTTGGTGAGTTGCAGTCGTGTCTGTGCTGACGGATGTGTTGTTCTTCCTCTCCAGGACAAAAGCTCAGTTGTGACTATCAGTGATTTTATCTCCTGGCTTTAACAAAGGTCTTTCCTGCTTCACACACTGCTCGTTCACCTCACTGAGCACTGAACACACACTGTAACACTCGCCTTACAGCAGTAAACACAGTGGAGAAATGATGTGTGTGTGTGTTAAATGAAACAAGCATCTAATGACTCTTTACATGAACAGGATTAAATCTGATCTTCTGATTGACAGAAACACTCGAGCAACAGTGCAAAAAAGAGTGAAAAGAGACATCTATCACTCACACACACACACACACACACACACACACGTATCGCTCACAGTCATTGATATTGTGGCCTGTTTTCATTCATTCATCGTCCGTCAGATTGATAGGATTAAGAGAGGAAAGTGTCGTACCTGCCGCCCGTCGCTCCGTCCATCACAGACTCACACACACACACACACACACACACACTCTCTCCCAGGTGTGGGTGTATAGGAGGAGCGGTGTGACGTCATCAGATCTGTTTCTACTCTTCCTGATTTCACACACACACACACACACACACACACACACCGTTCATCTCAGTCTCTCTTCACATGTCTCTGAATGTGTTTTTCATGATGGTCTTCAATCATATTCAGCATCCCGTTATGGTATCAGCTTTTATTCTGCTGCAATGAAGTCAACAGTGTTACTGAAAATAGAAACTTTAATTGGATTTCTACTCCGGTAATCACAAATGACACATTTAGTAATATAAATGTGTTTACGGGACGGCGTCTACGAGAGGAAGTGATGTCATCAGTAAGCGCTACTACAGGAAACATACCTTCTGTAACATGTCAGCGTTAGGGGCGGAGTCACGGCTAGGGGTGTTGATTGACAGCTGGGGTGTGTGGAAGGGGACAGGTTGTTGTCTTATCGCAACATATACAAAATATAAAATATTATATAATAATAATAACAATAGCAATCATATCAATAATGACAAAGTCCATGTGTTGAATCAGTCCTTTACCATCCCACATCATAACCACAAGACAACATGAAACAGAGGGGGCGGGGCCGCGAGGCGTGAGGGGGCGGGGCCACGGCGGTGATGTGGAGGAGGCGGGGCTTAGATGATGCCGTATTTGGCCAGATCGCTGAGCTCCATGTCCCCGAACGCCTCCCATGGGCACACCACGGTGATATCTGTCCCGGGACCACACGGCAGGGTTAGCACACACCTCAGAGACACCTGGGTTATAAACTGTGTGTATACTGTTCTTATGCTGGGACTCACCTGTGCCGAGACCCTCCATACCCGGAATATCATCACCAAACCTGCAGGTGAGAGAGGTCAGCATTAATGTGTGTGTGTGTGTGTGTGTGAGTGTGTGAGAGTGTGTGTCTGAGAGTGTGTGTGTGTGTGTGTGTGTGTGAGTGTGTGTGAGTGTGTGTGTGTGTGTGTGTGTGTGTGAGAGTGTGTGTCTGAGAGTGTGTGTGTGTGTGTGTGTGTGAGTGTGTGTGTGTGTGTGAGAGTGTGTGTCTGAGAGTGTGTGTCTGAGAGTGTGTGAGTGAGTGTGTGTGTGTGTGTGTGTGTGTGTGTGTGTGTGTGTGTGTGAGTGAGTGTGTGAGTCTGAGAGTGTGTGAGTGAGTGTGTGAGAGTGTGTGTGTGAGAGAGTGTGTGAGAGAGAGTGTGTTAGTAGCCTTTCTGGCCCGGTTTGGGGGCCTTGCTCTTGAAGGTGCGGGTCTGCCTCTGCTTGTGTGTGTGTGTGTGTGTGTGTGTGTGTGTGTGTGTGTGTGTGTCTGTGTGTCTGTGTGTGTGTGTGTGTGAGAGAGAGTGTGTTAGTACCCTTTCTGGCCCGGTTTGGGGGCCTTGCTCTTGAAGGTGCGGGTCTGCCTCTGCTTGTGTGTGTGTGTGTGTGTGTGTGTGTGTGTGTGTGTGTGTGTGTGTGTGTGTGTGTGTGTGAGAGAGAGAGTGTGTTAGTACCCTTTCTGGCCCGGTTTGGGGGCCTTGCTCTTGAAGGTGCGGGTCTGCCTCTGCTTGAACTTGGGCGGGCCCTTCTTGGGTGTGGTGGGGCCGGTGGTGCTGGCGGGGGTGGCCAGAGCGCTGCCCGCTGGAGGAGCCGAGTTCATGTCTGAAACACACACACACACACACACAGTTTATCATCCCAGCGGATTACGGGATCACAGAGTCCTCTCCTTCATTATCAAGTGCTTCTTCTCCTGTATATGATCATAGATGAGTGTGATAACGTACATACAGTCAGTCATGATCACAGAATAAAGCCCTTTACATTATTCCAGACGTCAGTCAGATTATCATCTCACAATAATCCATGTCAAACTCTGTTTTTCATGTTGTCTCATTAAGACAGTTAATCTCATTAACATAACAGACTTATGAGATTTCCTTCATCCGACAGATCATAAAGTAGCACAGATAAACACATCCAGAGAGTCTCTCTCTCTCTCTCTCTCTCTCTCTCTCTCTCTCTTTCTCTCTCTCTGTCTGTCTGTCTCTGGAACAGTTGCACGTTCATCTGATCATGAATATTTCCTATATTTCAAATATTTCATATTTCGATACACTTGTCAGTTTTCCTGCTTTAAGCACAAAAGTGTAGAATAGAAACTGATCAAACTATTCTAAATAATACCAACATCAACAACTAGACAGAGGTAATAGATCAGACCAGAGACTGAAAACAGAGTCTCTCTCTACAGTATAGAGTGTGTTACCTGCTTCTGCTGTCGGTGAGCGGTGTGTGTGTGTCCGTGTCTCTCTCTCTCCGTCTGGAATAAGGGTTGTCCATCTCTCCGTCTCTCTTATAGTCTCACTAGAGGTCAGAGAGCAACTCCACCCTCTCCCATTAGGGAAACACTAATCCACTTAATGCTCTTTAGACAGTGTGTGTGTGTGTGTGTGTGTGTGTGCGCGGTCATGACTCTTTAATCTCAGGGTTATGGTCTCGTTTCATGAACATGTGAACACCACACACATACTCACATGAAAATGGACAGAATAATGTTTGACTGTTAAAGTCTGACACTCGGACACACGCCTGAACATTTACACGTACAGAAGAGATAAAGATAACGGCCGGTTTAGTTTTAAACTAGACAATTCCCATAAAGCATCAATGAAGAAATGATTGGTTGTTTAAGGTGAAAAATAGCCATTTGTCAAAGAATCTAATATATATTTTCTTTAACATAGCAGTCATTTCAGTGATAATGTTGAGAAATATAGAGTATGACTTTAATTTCAACCATTTGCTTCTCTGATTTCTACTGTAGTTCACAGTCTGCTGTTTCATTTTCAGCCCATGTTAGATATGTAATGTATTTGCTGTAGAATAAAATGTCCCTTTGCTAGCAGTTAAAATGAATGCAGGTGGACTGATGTCTAGAGCAGAAAACTCTTTCTGTCTATATTAATTCACACAGTTTAAGGATTGTATTTCTCAGTTGTATATTTGAGAAGAGCTTGAATGTTTAGCAGACAGATGTGGGAAGATTAATATTACAAATATAGCAGTTTGAGACCCAGACAGCAACATAGTGTTGGTCCAGATCCGGCCCACATCTGGACCGTGTGGATTCCATGTGTACCAGATGTAGGCCGGATCAGGACTAAGTTGCTGTCTGGGAGATCAACACTTCTTATTCTATATGACAGATGATTTAAATCAGTAGAGCTCATAATCGGGTTAATCTGCTCTAAACTAGCACCAAACAATCTCTGAGCTTTAACAGAGTCCTGAGAGAGGAACAGGTGGCGCACTGTACCGTAAACTTCAAACACACACAGTCTAAACTAGACCTGTTCAGCTGACCTGCGCCTAGGCACGACCACAACACATGATGTAGTCAGCCGTATCCGGGCCGTATCCAGATCAGATGGTGGACCTGCGCCTAGGCACGACCACAACACATGATGTAGTCAGCCGTATCCGGGCCGTATCCAGATCAGATGGAGGACCTGCGCCTAGACACGACCACAACACATGATGTAGTCAGCCGGATCCGGGCCGTATCCAGATCAGGTGGAGGACCTGCGCCTAGACACGACCACAACACATGATGTAGTCAGCCGGATCCGGGCCGTATCCAGATCAGATGGTGGACCTGCGCCTAGACACGACCACAACACATGATGTAGTCAGCCGGATCCGGGCCGTATCCAGATCAGATGGTGGACCTGTGCCTAGACACGACCACAACACATGATGTAGTCAGCCGGATCCGGGCCGTATCCAGATCAGATGGAGGACCTGCGCCTAGACACGACCACAACACATGATTTAGTCAGCCGGATCCGGGCCGTATCCAGATCAGGTGGAGGACCTGCGCCTAGACACGACCACAACGCATGATGTAGTCAGCCGTATCCGGGCCGTATCCAGATCAGGTGGAGGACCTGCGCCTAGACACGACCACAACGCATGATGTAGTCAGCCGGATCCGGGCCGTACCCAGATCAGGTGGAGGACCTGCGCCTAGACACGACCACAACACATGATGTAGTCAGCCGGATCCGGGCCGTATCCAGATCAGGTGGAGGACCTGCGCCTAGACACGACCACAACGCATGATGTAGTCAGCCGGATCCGGGCCGTATCCAGATCAGGTGGAGGACCTGCGCCTAGACACGACCACAACACATGATGTAGTCAGCCGGATCCGGGCCGTATCCAGATCAGGTGGAGGACCTGCGCCTAGACACGACCACAACTCATGATGTAGTCAGCCGGATCCGGGCCGTACCCAGATCAGGTGGAGGACCTGCGCCTAGACACGACCACAACGCATGATGTAGTCAGCCGGATCCGGGCCGTACCCAGATCAGGTGGAGGACCTGCGCCTAGGCACGACCACAACTCATGATGTAGTCAGCCGGATCCGGGCCGTATCCAGATCAGATGGAGGACCTGCGCCTAGACACGACCACAACACATGATGTAGTCAGCCGGATCCGGGCCGTATCCAGATCAGATGATGGACCTGCGCCTAGACACGACCACAACGCATGATGTAGTCAGCCGGATCCGGGCCGTATCCAGATCAGATGGAGGACCTGCGCCTAGACACGACCACAACTCATGATGTAGTCAGCCGGATCCGGGCCGTATCCAGATCAGATGGAGGACCTGCGCCTAGACACGACCACAACGCATGATGTAGTCAGCCGGATCCGGGCGTATCCAGATCAGATGGAGGACCTGCGCCTAGACACGACCACAACTCATGATGTAGTCAGCCGGGTCCGGGCCGTATCCAGATCAGATGATGGACCTGCGCCTAGACACGACCACAACGCATGATGTAGTCAGCCGGATCCAGCCGTATCCAGATCAGATGGAGGACCTGCGCCTAGACACGACCACAACTCATGATGTAGTCAGCCGGATCCGGGCCGTATCCAGATCAGATGGAGGACCTGCGCCTAGACACGACCACAACTCATGATGTAGTCAGCCGGATCCGATCCGTATCCAGATCAGGTGGAGGACCTGCGCCTAGACACGACCACAACGCATGATGTAGTCAGCCGGATCCGGGCGTATCCAGATCAGATGGAGGACCTGCGCCTAGACACGACCACAACGCATGATGTAGTCAGCCGGATCCGGGCCGTATCCAGATCAGATGGAGGACCTGCGCCTAGACACGACCACAACTCATGATGTAGTCAGCCGGATCCGAGCCGTATCCAGATCAGATGGTGGACCTGCGCCTAGACACGACCACAACACATGATGTAGTCAGCCGGATCCGGGCCGTATCCAGATCAGATGATGGACCTGCGCCTAGGCACGACCACAACTCATGATGTAGTCAGCCGGATCCGATCCGTATCCAGATCAGATGGTGGACCTGCGCCTAGACACGACCACAACACATGATGTAGTCAGCCGGATCCGGGCCGTATCCAGATCAGATGGAGGACCTGCGCCTAGACACGACCACAACTCATGATGTAGTCAGCCGGATCCATCCGTATCCAGATCAGATGGAGGACCTGCGCCTAGACACGACCACAACGCATGATGTAGTCAGCCGGATCCGGGCCGTATCCAGATCAGATGATGGACCTGCGCCTAGGCACGACCACAACTCATGATGTAGTCAGCTGGATCCGGGCCGTATCCAGATCAGATGGAGGACCTGCGCCTAGACACGACCACAACTCATGATGTAGTCAGCCGGATCCGGGCCGTATCCAGATCAGATGGAGGACCTGCGCCTAGACACGACCACAACTCATGATGTAGTCAGCCGGATCCGGGCTGTATCCAGATCAGATGGAGGACCTGCGCCTAGGCACGACCACAACACATGATGTAGTCAGCCGTATCCGGGCCGTATCCAGATCAGATGGAGGACCTGCGCCTAGACACGACCACAACTCATGATGTAGTCAGCCGGATCCGGGCCGTATCCAGATCAGATGGAGGACCTGCGCCTAGACACGACCACAACGCATGATGTAGTCAGCCGGATCCGGGCCGTATCCAGATCGGGTGGAGGACCTGCGCCTAGACACGACCACAACTCATGATGTAGTCAGCCGGATCCGGGCCGTATCCAGATCAGATGGAGGACCTGCGCCTAGGCACGACCACAACACATGATGTAGTCAGCCGGATCCGGGCCGTATCCAGATCAGATGGAGGACCTGCGCCTAGACACGACCACAACTCATGATGTAGTCAGCCGGATCCGGGCCGTATCCAGATCAGATGGAGGACCTGCGCCTAGACACGACCACAACGCATGATGTAGTCAGCCGGATCCGGGCCGTATCCAGATCGGGTGGAGGACCTGCGCCTAGACACGACCACAACTCATGATGTAGTCAGCCGGATCCGGGCCGTATCCAGATCAGATGGAGGACCTGTGCCTAGACACGACCACAACTCATGATGTAGTCAGCCGGATCCGGGCCGTATCCAGATCAGATGGAGGACCTGCGCCTAGACACGACCACAACTCATGATGTAGTCAGCCGGATCCGGGCCGTATCCAGATCAGATGGAGGACCTGCGCCTAGACACGACCACAACTCATGATGTAGTCAGCCGGATCCGGGCCGTATCCAGATCAGATGGAGGACCTGCGCCTAGTAGTGATGTATGTCTCGAGACCGGTCTTGGTCTCGAGACCGGTCTCGAGACCACTTTTACGTGGTCTCGGTCTTGTCACGGCCTTGACGGTCTTTGAATCTTGGTCTTGTCTTGGTCTCGGACCTCTCGGTCTTGTCTAGGTCTCGCTGTCTCAGACCGACATAGTGGTCGGGGATTTAGCAATACAATAGGCTACTACAATATCCACGACGACACAACGTTCGATAATGCAACATTATTATCCGCAACGGAACGGATTGAAGCGCGCGTCCGAGTGAAGACAGTGCGGCGTGTGCGCCCAATACACGAGAAAACACTATATCCGCACCACTGATCGCAGCGGCAACGAGCACTTTGATCACTTGATTTAAAAAACACATATCAGTGACATGATGGGTTTTAATTTCATTCAGGAGATTTGGGGTAACTGCACAACTGACAGATGACTTTGAGCGCACCGCCAACGGTGTGTGTGTGTGTGTGTGTAACCATAGCGACAAAACGACCAACTTTCGGATCCTGCACTTAAGCCTATAATTTCGTTTTTAAACATTTTATTATGTATTTAAAAGTTGCAGAATGGATTAATTTGGAGACTCTGAAATCGGCAGAGATAGGCAGGCATTTGCTTAGATGAATTTGTGTCTTTGATATCTCTCTCTGTGTGTGTGTGTGTGTGTGTGTGTGTGTGTGTGTGTGTGTGCATGTGTGTGTGTGTGTGTGTGTGTTGTTTGATTACAGTATTGTATTTAAGACGGTGTTAGACTAAATAAATGGTCTTTTAATATCATCTGCATATCTCCGTTGTGTTGACTAAACATTAGGCCTAATCCAAGTTTATAATTGCGTATCTTTAATATGATGTTACGATTTCATCTACACATTAAGTATAATTTCAATTGGTTACATATTTCTCATTCTTTAGACAGTTGTTGGAGGAGCAAGATGGTGTTGGAGGTGTTTGATGTTTTGTCAGATGAACCAGTCAGTACCAGTCATGTCAGTCCTCAACAGTACACAAAAGTTAAGGGAGTCTCAATCCTCTAATAGTGCAGTAACAGCCGTCATGCAATTGCTACACATAGTTGATCTCACCCTGCAAAAACATTTACAGTGAGCTCACAGTCACACACATGACATGGTCAGTCTCTGTATTGTTCTGCCTGTGTAGTTGAAGTAATACCATCTAATATGTATTGAATGTAAACTGCGGCTGAACCCTAGTATGCTGCTGTTCTTGAATTCATATTGCTTAGCTTCAACACTAGTCTATTTTTTTTTTCCCTCCGGTCTCGACTTGGTCTCGGTCTTGGTCTCGACTTGGTCTTGGTCTTGACTTGGTCTGTCTTGGTCTTGGTCTTGTCTTGGTCTCGATACCCTCTGGTCTTGGTAGTGTCTTGGTCTCGGTTTAGGCGGTCTTGACTTCAAGTCTAGCGCCTAGACACGACCACAACTCATGATGTAGTCAGCCGGATCCGGGCCGTATCCAGATCAGATGGTGGACCTGCGCCTAGACACGACCACAACACATGATCTAGTTTGGTTCTTGACACCGTCGCCTCTGGCTTGCTTAGTTGGGGACATTTAATTTAATATTCAACAATAATATTGGATCTGCCTGCATTGACACCATTATATGTGTATATATATATATATATATATATATGAACTAAATTAATAACCTTTTTACAACAAATGAACCATCACTGAACTTACTTAAGCTGGACTGTGATGCTATTTTCTTCTAGAAACAATTTCCTGTTATCTCTGTAAAGCTGCTTTGAAAAACTCTTTATTGTAAAAAGCGCTGTATAAATAAAGGTGACTTGACCAAACCCAAAACCAGACCTGTGTGGCTGAACCAAACCAGGGCTGTGTTTCCCAAAAGCATCGTTAGCCAACTATGTTCGCAAGTTACGTCGTTATCAGCAGTTCAACGAGTCGGTGTTTCCCCAAACCATCGTTACAACAGACATTCGCAAACGGCATCCAAAGTTGTGTGTTTGGAGCGACAGATCTCGACCTGCGGTTAGAAGCAGTTTCTTGTTTGCATGACATGTGGACTCAATAAATCCTTATGTTGAGCCAAATAAGCAAGCTGACATTCAGTACTATATATCTTAATACATATAAATGTAATTTATGTACTTTAGTTTGTCAAGAGATTTAAAGTGCTATTGCTATTTGCTATAGTGCAAAACCAGTATTAAAGTGTGCCATTATTTTCAATTCATATCACAGAGTTAAGAACCATTACTTTTCCTCTCATGACAAATCATTGAGGTTTTGCTTTCTCAGAGAAAGACGACTAGATTGAAGTCACTATCTGTCTATCTGGTTACAGTCACTGGTGACAGCGAATAGTTAGTTAGTTGGTTATAGTTGGTTGGTTGGTTTAGTTAGTAAGTTAGTTGGTTGGAAGGTCGGTAAGTCGGTTAGGCTGTTATTTGTTAGTTAGTTATTTGTTGGTTAGTTAGTTGGTTGGTCGGTCGGTCGGTTATCTGTTAGTTGGTTGATTGGTCGGTTAGTTAGTACGTTAGTCGGTTAGGCTATTTGTTAGTGGTTGGTTGGTCGGTCGGTTATCTGTTAGTTAGTTGGATAGTTAGTTAGTTAGTCAGGGTTACTCTACATGTCTTGTGACTCTCTTCTTGGTGGAGGCTCAGTGTGTCCATATCTAAAGTGTGTCCATATCTAAAGCTCAGGATCGTCGCTGAGACGGTGATCAAGATCTGTTGTTTTGACACATTGATCTTCCCACCATTAATCTCTTCATTATGAATGTTGGGACTCGTGTAGCAAATGAGTGTAATGTGCTTGATTAGATGACTGATCTCTTCTTTAGTCTGAGAAGGACAGACACACTTCTGTCACTGCAGATTTATTTTGTGGATGAATAAAAACAAAAGGTTTTGGTCTGTGTCTGTGGCGTGTGCAGCGACAGCGTCATGAAGACAGATCTGGAAACCAGCGAAGCTGACGGGCTTGAGCAGAATAATCCGGTTTAGAGCTTTAGATTGTCCTGCAGCGAGTGAGGAGGCGTGGGGGATTGTGGGTAATTGGATATGACCAAACGGGACCTGACGTTTCAGAAAAACATGATGTGTTCTTCCATAACATACTTAACAGGGTAAATGTGGTAAACAGCACGGTAGAGCCTGAAAGCTTTAAAGTGGGCTGATTGTTCTAACTGTGACGTGATGTTTGGTCTCGTTTATAAGAAAGTGGGGATCCAGCATCGCTGGAGCTTCATGAGCTGAACCTTCTTCTTCTTCTCTTCAGGCAAACAACCTTTAAAGGTGCATACCGTGAGCTGAACCTGATGATCTGAGACGTGAACACTGTACACATGATCACATGATCAATGACACCTGTTCACTTGCATCTGATTCGTCACACAGAATTAGAGCAGAAGATTCTTCTTTATTTTGTACCGTTATGTTTCTGTTTATCTGCTTATTTACAGGTGTTTTTGAACTCCAGATTTTCATTGTGGTCTCATGTTTGTTTGTTTTCTATCCCTGCAGTGTTTGTGTTCTCTCTTTATATAATCATTTCATCTGATGGCATTTTATATATAGAAGGCTGTTAATGTGATTATATGGGACTGAAGATCCAATCGGGAAGAGGTTTAGAGGGATTTACTGCTGACGCGAACGCTTCTTAGCTTTTGTTCTTCCCATCAGAGCCGTGAGTTTCAGCTCTGCATTTGCTTTCTCATTTAGCAGGAATAGGGGAACAAGAACTGTTTCTCAGTGTTAGTTTGAGTGAGATGCAGTTTCATGGGTTGAACAGAAGGGGGAGTCACGACACTTCATTTACATCTGTGTGTTTGAGTGATTGAATGAGTGAGTGAGTGTGAGTGTGTGTGTGTGTGTGTGTGTGTGAGAGAGAGAGAGAAGAGTGTGTGTGTGTGTGTGTGTGTGTGTGTGTGTGTGTGTGTGTGTGTGTGTGTGGAGAGAGAGAGAGATAGAGTGTGTGTGTGTGTGTGTGTGTGTGTGTGTGTGTGTGTGTGTGTGGTGTGAGAGAGAGAGAGAGAGAGAGAGAGAGAGAGTGTGTGTGTGTGTGTGTGTGTGTGTGTGTGTGTGTGTGTGTGTGTGTGTGTGTGTGTGTGTGTGTGTGGTGTGTGTGTGGTGTGTGAGAGAGAGAGTGAGTGTGTGTGAGTGTGAGTGTGTCAAGTCAAGTATATTTGTATAGCGCTTTTCACAATACAGATTGTATCAAAGCAGCTTCACCGTATTAAATTAAAATAATACAACAAGGTTTGTTTCTAGTGGAATTTATTGATAAAATTAAATTAAATATCCCCAAAATATCCCCAACTGAGCAAGCCAAAGGCAACAGTGGCAAGGAACCGAAAAACTCCATCGCCGTGTGTGTGTGTGTGAGAGAGAGAGAGAGAGAGAGAGAGAGAGAGAGAGAGAGTCACCGGGTGCTCGTCCCAAACAACAGTCCCTTAGACTGAGCGTATAATCTCTGACGGGATGGGGCCGGAGTCTTGGCAGCGCGTCACAGCGCTTCACTCCCGGATAAACAGTAATGGGCAAAGAGGCGGGACATGGGTGGAGCTGAGGAGCCGGTGCTGAAACCACGCCCACCTAGCTCGACGCGATCAAGTTGTCTATGAATGGAAGATATTGGCGGTTCATTTTGAACCCAGCTTACTATTAAAGGTAAATTAACCTGAACCTACACAACAAAACTTGAAATAGCTATTTATATGTTATTGATATTAAACTTCACAAGGTTGTAAACTTTTAATACATGTGGTGACGTTTATTTGTAACACTAGATGACTTGCAGAAACGTTAACAGTTGTCATCAGAGCCATAGAGAGAGAGAGTTGCGACACTCTTTGATGTCGCCGCTATGGCTGTCACGTGGTTCATGTAAGCCCCAATAGTTCCAGAACATATGCTGGCTGTCATGCTCTTCTGTGGGACAGACAGCAGCGATTGCATTATTGAACGGTAAATATAAAATAAAACACACACACCCAAGTACTTTTTCAGCTGTTATTACATTATTGCATTTTGTTAATGTCAGTTTTGCATTTGGAGAAGTTTTAGACTATATTTTTCGAGGGAAAAGCTTATAGTGTTCATGTTCGCATGGGTAGTAGCACTGCATTTAGCGGCTCTAACTTAACTTTTCCATATCATTCTCTGATGATGGACGTCTCATTTATTTTAGCACAACTGGGCTGTATTAGGCTATTGATCCCGTGATTTTGCTTATAAATCCGATTCAGCCATTAGCCTACCTTTGATCACGCAAAGAGAGGTCTGCGGGTGGCGGTCCGTTCAGAACTTCGCTAGAAGCTAGCTCAACTTCTTCTGATGAAAGTGGCCACCCCCAGGACCACAACGTGAAACGATGATCATGTTAAGACTAAGAATATACTTTTAAGATTAAGCCATACACATATTCCTCAAAACTATAACAGATTAAAAACGAATTTACGCTTTTATGTTTGGGTCTATAGGTAAGTGCAGAGTGAAGATGTTCCTCTATGGCTTGTGGGTTAGTGTACAGAGTAGCTAAGAGTAAGGGTAGCTGTAACTCAATCCAAGTAACTTAAAGCAATTCACTATAAAACACTTGTAACTTCTGTTACAGCTATTGAGACATCAGTTAAGCATGGCTGATACAAAATGAAGGTTTTCAAATAAAATATGTTTTGACAGACAACTGAAATGTGCTTCTGTGTGAGTGTGTGTGAGCAAGAAAAACAAAAACCCAGGGGCAGGTGATCATGAACAGACAGGGACTGGGATGGCCATAACTATCCTAGGAGGTCCAGCACTTGTTCACACAAGCTGACTTCACTCAAGACCACAAAACATAATGAAAAGTTAGTATATCACAAAAATTTTAATTAAATAAAAGTTGCTATAAAGGTGGTAGCGATTCATTACCGAGCTCTTACTGTCACAGCTGGCGAAGTCGCGCTAGCTAGCTAGCAGGCAGTGCTTGAAAATTGGTTGAATTAACGTTTTTAACGTTACTTAAAAACTTGCATCTCAAAGAAACAATTTGAAGCAAATCAGTTAACCTGAATTTATGAGTGTGTATTTGGATATCAACTGAATATAACGTTACTAAGATAGGGTTAGATTCGTATTAGCTAACATTAAAAATGTTATTACCACTTTACATTTCGTTAGCCTATTTTTTACAAGCTGTGTATTTTTCTTTTTAGTGATGGATTTTGAGGTGATGGCCTCCCGTGACGCACCCACCCCGTCTACAGCTTAAACCGTAAGCACTAGTCTTGGCTATCTGACGGCTGATATTATAATGTCTGTCTTAAAAGGACATCAACAGATTGGATTGTCATCTATATTTTGAGGTGTTGCTCCCTTGATCTATGTTCTCCCACACGTGACAGTATTGTTTACATAAAAAAACTGAGCTACCTTTCATAGTTAAATTCTTAATTTTCATTACCTCAAGCATTTATTAAACTCATTTATTTTCCTTCCATAGACACAGTGTGGATCATTGGTGACAGCTACGCCAGACGTGGTGCCCAGAGAGCTGCAGAGACCATGGGCGTCCGTGTCTGTTGGTTTGGTTGTGGTGGACTGCGGTGGAAAGGACTTCTCCCCTTCTTCTCCCACTCCCTGCGAGGAAGAGCAGCACCGGATGTCCGGGAGGTCAGCAGCGTCCAGCTGGTGAACGCCATGAAGGAGGACCTGCACCAGCTTAAACCCCGGCACCCGGGCATGGAGATGGTGTTTTCAGCTGTGACCCAGAGGTGCCGGTGGAAGGCTGGTGCCAATCCGGTGAAACTTGACAAGACTAGGAAGTTTGTTAACAGTGTTATGGCTACATTTGTTCGTAGCTTAAATAGTGCCATGATTGAGCACCCTCACATTAGACATGACAGTCCTGGGCTATTTTTGAAAGATGGACTTCATTTCACACCTAGGGGAAGTTATATGTTTTTAAATACAGTAGCTACCTGCCTTAAAGGCCACACACTAATGCAGTGAACTGCTTACAGTGGGCCTTTAGGCCTTATTTTGCCTTTAGGGCCAATTTTGTTAGGCCTAAATATAGCCTTGACCATCATGGCTAATGTTGAGTTTTTCATGCTAATTTGGTAACACCTGTAGCCATAACACTGTTACCACCCCTGCTCTTCCTCATCCCTACATGTGATTTGTAAGAGTTGGGTCCCGTTCATGCAGAAATCATCCTGGGAATCGGTGGGGTTCTCCGTATAGAAGTGTTTCATCAGTATAAGATAGGATAAGATAAGATGTTCCTTTATTCAAGTACAGTCACAGCAGCTTAGAGGAATGTTAAAAGAAGAACAGACCACAATATCAATAATCAAGAGACAACACATTGTACGTACTTCTTTTACAGCAGACATTGAAAGTTACTTATGGCACTTTTCCACTGCATGGTACAGTACGACTCGGTTTAGGCCTTCCTAAACCTCTAAACCCCGTGGTTTACACTTCTTATGCGACAGTAAAACACTGCTGTGCACTTTCAGAAGCTGTAGGGATGTGAAACACGTATATGTAGGTTATATAATGTAAAATATATTTTAAAGATAATTTAAGTTTATTGTACATACTTTGAGCATTATCGCATGTTTCTTCAATATGGTGCAGCCCTAAGTGCACTGAAATGTAAAGGTTGGCAAAGAGTGGTCATGTTGCTTGATTGGTAAAACCTTCATTTGGATTTTTGCATCGGTGAGAACACTAAACTTAACAAAACTTAACTGGTGTGTCACTAATTGCACCTTAACAGTGACCTAATCAAATATTGAGTAATGTAATGTACAGTAAATTAGTGTATGATGGTCAATACTTCACCAATGTGAACCAATATGTTGCTTGACTCTTTGTAAGGAATGAAACGAGGTGTCAGTACCCTGGAGTCAGTGGTGAAGCTGATGACTCTCCAAATGTTCACTGAGTCCAGTTCTGGTTCAGTTCTGAGCCTGAGATGTTCTGGATCCCCTAGAGGAAAACCCTACACAAACACATAGAGAGTTACCTCCTTCACAGGCCACTTTACATGCA
>JAJAQA010000001.1:1289191-1311691 GCA_021464565.1 Rutilus rutilus | reverse complement strand
ATGGAGGTGATCTCAGGTTTTACTATCCTTGTGGGGACATTTGGTTCCCACAATGTAATATAAACCAAACGCACACATACACACACACACACACACACACACACACACACACTAACAGAAGTGTCTCTCTCCCTGCAGATTCCCAGGAGAGCCGCGAGTCTTTCGAGGGTAAGTAAACTCGGCTGGCTTCGGCCTCTGTGTGCTTTGGCTTCATGTGTCTGTCGACCGCAGCACGTCTGTGTTTAGATTCTGAACTCACATCATCAATCATATCAATGACTCCAGATCAATGCCGTGAGACGTTGTTGACGTTTCTCCCGTATTATTGTGTTTTATATCAAGGCTTCTGTTTAATTTCAGTGTTTGTGAATCCGTATCAAGCTAATACTTTCATGAGTAATCCACAAAATGGAATATACAACCCATACGTCTACAGGAGGTACAGTAAACACACACACACACACACACACACACACACACACACACACACACACACACTCACTCACTCACTCACTCACACACACATGTATACACACACACACACACTCACTCACACACTCACTCACACACACACTCACACACACACACACACACACACACACACACACACACACACACACACACATTTCACAGACTTATATATACATCTAGTTATAAATACTGTAACCAAACTCTCACAGAACACTGACTGTATTGTAACATTTTAAACAGAATTATTATAAAACCATCATGTTCTTTATTTATATCTTGTTTTTGCAAATTAGATTGGACTCAAATGCAGGTTTTGTCAGATTTAGCTCAATTCTGGGAACAAATTTGTCCCTAAATATTTACAAACACACACAAAAGGGTTAGGGGATATTCTGGGGATATTTAATTTGATTTTATCAATCAATAAATTCCACTAGAAACAAACCTTGTTGTATTATTTTAATTTAATACAGTGAAGCTGCTTTGATACAATCTGTATTGTGAAAAGCGCTATACAAATATACTTGACTTGACTTGACAAAACTACATTAATGCTCATAAATCTCATGAAATGTTGAATTTAAATGTTTGAGTTTTTAGAAACTTCTTCTTGGTTGATGAAACTCAAGAAATTGAGTTGATTGTGAATAGCAGCTGATGTTTCGAGAACAGTCCTGAGGACAAAAGTATTCTGAAACATCTGGGTTACGACTATAACCATGGGTCCCTTAGAAGGGAACTCTACGCTGTGCTCAAGTACTGAAGCTATGGGAACGCTCCTGTGTGATTGTGTCTGAAGCACATGTTCAACAAACAGTCAGGAAGCCCAGTGCGAGAGTCCAAGTGTGAGAGTCCTAGTTCGAGAGTCCTTGTGGAAGTCCCACTCCGAGTCACAGTGTGAGTCCTAGTGTGAGTCCTAATGCAAGAGTCCCAGTTCGAGAGTCCTAGTGCGAGTCCTAATGCAAGAGTCCTAGTGCAAGTCCTAGTGGGACTCCTAGTGGAATTCCTAGTGAGAGTCCTAGTGCGAGTCCTAGTGCGAGTCCTAGTGGCAGTCCTAGTGGAAGTCCTAGTGCGAGTCCTAGTGCGAGTCCTTGTGGAAGTCCCACTCCGAGTCCCAGTGTGAGTCCTAGTGTGAGTCCTAATGCAAGAGTCCCAGTTCGAGAGTCCTAGTGCGAGTCCTAATGCAAGAGTCCTAGTGCAAGTCCTAGTGGGACTCCTAGTGGAATTCCTAGTGAGAGTCCTAGTGCGAGTCCTAGTGCGAGTCCTAGTGGCAGTCCTAGTGGAAGTCCTAGTGCGAGTCCTAGTGAGAGTCCTCGTGGAAGTCCCACTCCGAGTCCCAGTGCGAGAGTCCTAGTGCGAGTCCAAGTCGAAGTCCTAGTGCAAGTCCTAGTGAGAGTCCTAGTGTGGGAGTCCTAGTGTGGGAGTCCTAGTGTGGGAGTCCTAGTGTGGGAGTCCTAGTGTGAGAGTCCTAGTGTGGGAGTCCTAGTGTGAGAGTCCTAGTGCGAGTCTTAGTGTGAGTCCTAGTGAGAATCCTAGTACGAGAGTCCTAGTGGGAATCCTTGTGGGAGTCCTAGTTCAGTGATACCTAGTGCGAGTCCTAGTGCGAGTCCTCATTGAAGTCCCACTCCGAGTCCCAGTGCGAGAGTCCTAGTGCAAGTCCTAATGCGAGAGTCCTAGTTCGAGAGTCCTAGTGCGAGTCCTAGTGGGAGTCCTAGTGGAATTCCTAGTGCGAGTCCTAGTGGGAGTCCTAGTGGAAGTCCTAGTGCGAGTCTTAGGGTGAGTCCTAGTGAGAGTCCTTGTGGAAGTTCCACTCCGAGTCCCAGTGCAAGAGTCCTAGTGCGAGTCCTAGTGGGAGTCCTAGTGGAAGTCCTAGTACGAGTCCTAGTGAGAGTCCCAGCGCGAGTCGCAGTGTGAGAGTCCTTGTGCGAGTCCTAGTGCGAGAGTCCTAGTGTGAGAGTCCTAGTGCGAGTCTTTGTGCGAGAGTCCTAGAGGGAGTCCAAGTGGGAGTCCTAGTTCGAGAGTCCTAGTGAGAGTCCTAGGGCGAGTCCTAATGCGAGAGTCCTAGTTCGAGAGTCCTAGTGAGAGTCCTAGTGCGAGTCCTAATGCGAGAGTCCTAATGGGAGTCCTAATGCGAATCCCAGTCCTAGTGAGAGTCCTAGTATGAGAGTCCTAGTTCAAATCCTAGTGGGAGTCCTAGTGGGAGTCCTAGTGCGAGTCCTAGTGCGAGTCCTAGTGTGAGTCTTAGTGCGAGTCCTAGTGCGAGTCCTTGTGGAAGTCCCACTCCGAGTCCCAGTGCGAAAGTGCTAGTGTGAGTCCTAATGAGAGTCCTAGTGCGAGTCCCAGTCAGAGTCCCAGTGCGAGAGTCCTAGTTCAAGAGTCCTAGTTCGAGAGTCCTAGTTGGGAGTCCTAGTGCGGGTCCTTGTGGAAGTCCCACTCTGAGTCCCAGTGCGGGAGTCCTAGTGCGAGTCCTAATGCAAGAGTCCGAGTTCGAGAGTCCTAGTGCGAGTCCTAATGGGAGTCCTAGTGGAATTCCTAGTGCGAGTCCTAGTTCGAGAGTCCTAGTGCGAGTCCTAGTGGAAGTCCCACTCCGAGTCCCAATGCGAGAGTCCTAGTGCGAGTCCTAATGCGAGAGTCCTAGTTCGAGAGTCCTAGTGTGAGTCCTAGTGGAAGTCCTAGTGCGAGTCCTAGTGTGAGCCCTAGTGGGAGTACTAGTGGAAGTCCTAGTGCAAGTCCTAGTGCAAGTCTTAGTGCGAGTCGTAGTGAGAGTCCTCGTGGAAGTCCCACTCCGAGTCCCAGTGCGAGAGTCCTAGGGCGAGTCCTAGTGTGAGTCCTAGTGAGAGTCCTAGTGAGAGTCCCAGCGCGAGTCCCAGTGCGAGAGTCCTAGTGCGAGAGTCCTAGTGGGAGTCCTAGAGGGAGTCCTTGTGGGAGTCCTAGTGGGAGTCCTAGTGGGAGTCCTAGTGCAAGTCCTAGTGCAAGTCTTAGTGCGAGTCGTAGTGAGAGTCCTCGTGGAAGTCCCACTCCGAGTCCCAGTGCGAGAGTCCTAGTGCGAGTCCTAGTGGGAGTCCTAGTGGAAGTCCTAGTGTGAGTCCTAGTGAGAGTCCCAGCGCGAGTCCCAGTGCGAGAGTCCTTGTGCGAGAGTCCTAGGAATCCTTTATAGCTTCCATGGTACGCCGTCACGTGTCATGGGGTGACGTTGCACCAATGACATTGGAGTTTGTTGAACACGTGCTTCAGACACAATGGGAGCGTTCCCATAGTATCAGGACTTGGACACAGCATAGAGTTCCCTCGAAAGGGAACACCAACAACAACGAGCCTGCATCAAAGAGCCTTTTGTGGAAAAAAAGCTCAAGTTGGTGGATGAGAATAACTTTCTCTACATGAACACAGATGCACTTAGTGAGATCAATGCCGTGCCGTCAGTCGTTGATGACACTCCTTCAGTCTTATGTGTCTTTTGTGTGTTTTTCAGGATGAAGTCTCCAGCCGAGCGTCGGGCCGAGATCTGTGAAGATTTCTCTCCCTGCCGTCTGCTTGCGCTCCGCTTCGGCTCACAGCTGGCCTATCAAACGTATTTCAGCGCTCAGCAGCACAGGCCCAACCCACATCTGCATCCGTACTGAACCCCGCCTCCGACTCAATGAGACCTCTTCATTTAACCTGTTGACTGTCACATATTTTAGTAATTATCAGGAATTAGGTGTCATTGGAAAGCTGAAACACTCGAAATTCATCCAGGGAAAACTCTTTTAAAATCGGACATTGTGTTACCATGGAAACACACCTTAAAATATTTGATCAGGCTCCTCCCCCTCGTGGTCGGTGTCATGTTTCATATATTACAAAATGTACTGCAATTTTTTGACAGAATTACACAGGCGGCAAAAAAATCTCAGAGGATCCTACATTTTTGTGATATCAACTTAAATTTTGTAACAACTGCCTTTGGTTTTCTAGCCATTTTAGAATCCAATTTATTTTGTTAAGAATAAAAAATTATAACACGTTTAGTTCAAAACATTTGCTGTGTCTGCTTGCTATCATCTTTCTTACCAACCTAAGCATTCATGAATTGCAACTATTTGAGTTTGGATCTATGTTCAAAAAGCGAGGTGACAGTTTACAGGTTAAATTATCATTTATAGGTCAGTTTAACCCTATTTACACACACATATATATACATATATATATATATATCCTTTTGTGTCATGCGTACGTTACTAACGTCCTCTCGCTCAATGACAACGGGCCAGTTCGCCCAGATATTTACGCAATACTGACAATTTCTCTTTTGTTTACGCATTAAACATTATTCAAAGCTGAGTACATGACTGCAAATGTATTTCTTATTAGATTCAAATTACAAAAATGAACCTAATCTGAGGACTAAAATGTTGAAGCCATATGTTTCACACACAAGAGATCAGTCGTTTTGTATGTGATGCTGATTTTTTAATCTGTCTTTGTTTATCAATAAAGCGCTTTCACTATTAAACTCCTGCAAACCTGAAAGGCCTTCTTCTGCTCATTATTTCATGCTGACCTCAGTGAGTCTCTCTGGATCTTGTGAAGATCCACGTGTACACGCAGTTTATTCTGAGCCTCCTGAACGAGATCGCACAATTCTTGACCACTGCACTTCAGCGATTCGCAACTCAGACGGTGAAATTACATAGAGTGTGTCCAAGAGCGCGGACTCTGCAGGAATAAATAGCCCACGGCTGGCAGAGCCAGAACTCAGAAATACTCTGAAGGGTTCATGTCAGCTCAGCATCTGAACCCTTGACCAAAGCCACGAGCTCCGGCGCAGTCCAGCGGCGGCGTGTGTGAGGAGTGTGTGTGTGTGTGTGCGTTCAGCGCAGTCCAGCGGCGGCGTGTGTGAGGAGTGTGTGCGTTTAGCGCAGTCCAGCGGCGGCGTGTGTGAGGAGCGTCCAGGTGACGGAAACACGGAGCCTCAGATGCTCTCGGCCCTAAACAGCATTACTGGAGGAACCTCTGTAATTAAAGTCTTTATATGAGGCTTTATATGAAGCGTTTATATGAAGCCGGCTTCCTCCGCTGACGAGCCGCTCGCACGCAACAGCGATATGTGGAGTTTGTGATCAGGTGGAGAGCGCCATCTGTGTGTGTGTGTGTAGGAGAGAGTGTGTGGATGTTTGATTCCTCCTCCAATCATGATGTCCGGTCCTTGTGATGTCACTGTTATAAATGATGTGAGGGACACAGAGACACACAGTCACAGGTCAACTTAAACACGGAGACAAACATGAAGAGCCTGACGCTCCTGATCTTCTGCTGCATGATGACTGCAAGCCTGAGCGCAGGTCAGTGTGTGTGTGAACGTGTGTGAGTGTGTGTGTGTGTGTGTATGATAGTGTGTGTATAACTGTTCTCTGTGTGTTGTTCTTATGCAGGTATTCCTGATTCCTCAGACCCTAAATCAGAATCTCCCAGTGATGATGGTGAGACACACATGTGTTGACATGTAGTGTGTGTGTGTGTGTTTACATGTGTTGTATGTTGGTTAAACCTGCTCCGTGTGGAAGGTGAAGTAAACGGCGTGTTGTTGAAGGTCAGTGTTGGTCGTTGAGCCTCATCATTATGAGCCGGTGCTGAAGATCTCTGGAGATCAGCTGCTCCAGGTGTGTTTGGGCTCCAGCTCAGCTTCACAGGAACAGCTTCACCCTTCAAGTGGAGCCGGAAATATCGTAATTACACCAATGATCGAGACAAAAGGAGGAAACTATTGTAGTAATAATAATTAAGGCATTATGTATGAAATTTACAGACAAACTACATTCCGTACACTCATTTTCACAATTTTCTTTATGCATGAGTTGTTAGATAGAAATGATGATAGAAATGTTGACAAATTATATCAAAATAGAATACATAAAAACCTACATTCATACATAAAATGCAATTTGTCGTTTTCTATCTAAACTTTAAATGAGTTTGTGCTTAAAACAAGAACAAATATCTGCCAAATTATTAAACAAAATTATCTTGTTTTCCATTTGAATCAAGTTTATTTTTCTGACTCCATTGGCAGATATTTGTTCTTGTTTTAAGCACAAACTCACTTAAAGTTTAGATAGGAAATACAAATATTCAGTAAACAAGACTTAATATCTTCAATCATTGTTCTTGATTTAAGAATGTTTAGATGTTTGTGCTGGAAAACGAGACAGGAACCCTGAGGAAGAACACAGGGACTGTCAAAGACATCTACAGAAGGGTCATGTATGAGGAGTTTATCTGAGCCTATCTGTCTGAATGTGGGCCTGTTCTTCACACACAGTCTCCACTGATGAAGACAGGATGATTTTATGATCCGTTACAGAGGAAAGAAAGTCAGGAGAGGGAATGAGTTTGAATGTCTCTTCACAGGTGTGTTTGTGAAGCAAGAAGAGGCTTCAACGCTGGTGAGACAGAAGAGAGCTGGGGTGGCTGCCGCTGACCTGAGTTTGGCTCAGCTGGAGAGGTACACACACACACACACACACACACACACACACAAAGCAAAATCCCCAGAGTTAAATTAACTCTGCTCTGAGTACATATGGTCCCACTCTAAAGAGTTTTAAAGCAACTCTGAATCAGAATTAAAGTTATTGAGATGATTAAGTCATTAATTAAGTGATAATTGAGCATTAGTGATGAACACCTGCTGTTAACAAGCAGAATCACTGGAGGAAAGACAAACAACAAGAACAGAAAAAAGAGAAACACAAGAACTACAACTGACTTCAACAACAGCCTATTGGTTAGGGTCATTCAGTCACTGGTGTGTGTGTTCACACTGCTCGACTATCTGGGGTATCATTCAGTCACTGGTGTGTGTGTTCACACTGCTCAACTATCTGGGGTATCATTCAGTCACTGTGTGTGTGTTCACACTGCTCGACTATCTGGGGTATCATTCTGTCACTGGTGTGTGTGTTCACACTGCTCGACTATCTGGGGTATCATTCAGTCACTGGTGTGTGTGTTCACACTGCTCGACTATCTGGGGTATCATTCAGTCACTGGTGTGTGTGTTCACACTGCTCAACTATCTGGGGTATCATTCAGTCACTGGTGTGTGTGTTCACACTGCTCGACTATCTGGGGTATCATTCAGTCACTGGTGTGTGTGTTCACACTGCTCGACTATCTGGGGGTATCATTCAGTCACTTGGTGTGTGTGTTCAACACTGCTCGATCTATCTGGGGGATCATTCAGTCACTGGTGTGTGTGTTCACACTGCTCAACTATCTGGGGGTATCATTCAGTCACTGGTGTGTGTGTTCACACTGCTCGACTATCTGGGGTATCATTCAGTCACTGGTGTGTGTGTTCACACTGCTCGACTATCTGGGGTCTCATTCAGTCTGATCCACAAACTACGTTTCACAACCAAACACACGCGAGAAATGATAAGGAAATAACGCAAGATCACGCATGTGTGAGCGCGAGACTGAAATTGTTATTAAAAATGATAGCCTGCAAAAAGCTTACGATCCAGATTGTCTCTGCGCTGATTTGCAGTGAAAAGGAGAAAGAAAAACTGATTCTGCAGGAGTAAATGATTGGGGAGAGCGGGGAGCAAGGGTTGTGTTTCTGCAAAGAGAGATGGGGAAAATAAATAAGTTTGCAATGTGCTGCTGTTGCTGCTGGTCAAGCAAATGTTTGTGCTTTGTTTCTGTTTAATATAATTGTAAATATATCCATTAAAATGGTGATATTCTGGTCTATAACTCCTCCCACTGTCCTGTAACTTGCTCTTTCATTGGCTGCGGGTCATCTTGATAATATCTCAGGGGCGTCTCATCAGCGATTCTCTCAGATCACGTCTTTGATTTCGAGCGTTTGTCCGCGATCTGTCGAAACCTGTCGGCGAGTGAAAATCAGGGCTAAAATCGTGCAGTGTGAACTCGGCATTAGATGAAATAAACTGAAGATAAAAGAAGACATTAAATCTCTGAAGATCTCAGCAGAGGAGGATTAAAGACCTCCACAAACAGCATTACCAGCTTTACTTATTAATAATCAGATTGACTATTTCTGCCATTGATCTACAGGAGTTATTTTTTGAGAAATAACAGAGGTTTAGATGTTGATGTTTTATTGAAGATGATTGGTCACCATTATGGTGATCGGTGTGTCCTTTAGTTGGGCAGTTTGACTCTTGGCTTATTATGTGAGTTTGTGGTGTTTAACAAAACACATGATTTGTTGCAAAGGAAGCCAGAAACAAAGATGGTCAGGTGATATGGTTTTCAGCATCATAAAGTAGAATAATTCACTAATCTTATCCCTGACCATAAGTGGTTATTTGTTATTAATAGACTATATTCACCAACCACACTTTCTTGCAACAGATCAGACATTCTGAATTTTGATTTAAAAATTTTAGCAATTATTTTTTAGACACAAACTTACATTAATAATCTGCATATAAATCTCAACAATTGTGACATACTTCATGCCGCAAAGCATGCTCGGAGCCATGAGTTTTATACTATGTTGGCTCCCAGCATGCATTGCGGCATGATGTGTGTCACCATTGTTGAGATTAATATGCTGATTCTTGATGTCTCCTTTGCAACAAATTATGTGTTTTGGTAAACACTGTTACAGAGACCACAAACTCATATTTAAAACCAAGTCAAACTGACCAACTAAAAGAAACACTGATCAGCATAATGATGACCAAACATCTTCAATAAAACATCAACATCTAAACCTCTGTTAGTTCTCAAAAATAACTCCTGTAGATGCAGAAATAAAGTCAAGTAAAGTGAAGCTGGTAATGCTGTTTGTGGAGTTGTTTAATCCTCTGCTGAGATCTTCAGAGATTTAATGTCTTCTTTTCTCTTCAGTGGATTTCATCTAAGGCTGTGTCTGAAGTTCTTGTGTTTCTCTTTTTTTCTGTTCTTGCTGTTTCTCCTTCCTTCAGTGATTCTGCTTGTTAACAGCAGGTGTTCATCATTTATGCTCAATCATCACTTAATTATCTTAATTACACACACACACACACACACACTCTCTCTCTCTCTCTCTCTATCTCTCTCTCACACACACTCAGCAGTGTTGGTGCGTATATCTCACACACTCTTGTGTTCTCTCAGTCTCAGGGAAGTGTGTGAGGCAAACCTGGCCTGCGAGGACATGATGGACACGTCTGGCATCATCGCGGCCTACACTGCGTACTACGGACCCATTCCCTACTAGAGATCCACTGCATCACTGCCCCACATCATGATGAGCATCTGTCAAAAAACATAAAAAAACATAAGCAGAGAAGGCTGCTGAAGCTATGCAAAATAATAATAAACAAACAAACAAAACACTATAAATGTTGTCTGCAAGTTCTGTTCAGTTTTTGTTTGGGATGGTTTAATATTACTGGTCACATCATGGCTAGATTCTCATGTGTTTGTAAGTCAACCTTTATTTTTTATAGCGCTTTATACAATTATATAGATTGTTTCAAAGCAGATTTACAGAGATAACAGGACTGCTGTCAAGCTGCTGCGTTAACCACCCAGTAGAGCATTACAATAATCTAGCCTTGATGTCATGAACGGTGAGGTTAGGAACCTGGGTGTGCTCTTTGATACCAATCTTTCATTTGAAAGTCACGTGTCTAGTATCTGTAAAACCGCATTTTTCCATCTTAAAAATATATCTAAATTACGTCATATGCTCTCATTGACAAATGCAGAACAATTAGTTAATGCGTTCATGACCTCAAGGCTAGATTATTGTAATGCTCTACTGGGTGGTTGCCCTGCACGCTTAATAAACAAACTACAGCTGGTCCAAAACGCAGCAGCTCGAGTTCTTACCAGAACCAGGAAGTATGACCATATTAGCTCGGTTCTGTCAACACTGCACTGGCTCCCTATTAAACATCGCATACATTTTAAAATATTGCTGATTACTTACAAAGCACTAAATGGTTTAGCTCCGCAGTACTTGAGCGAGCTCTTAACGCATTATACTCCTTCACGTCTATTGCGATCTCAAAATTCCGGCCAGTTGATTATACCTAGAATATCTAAATCGACTGCTGGCGGTAGATCCTTTTCCTATTTAGCACCAAAACTCTGGAACAGCCTTCCTACCATTGTCCGGGAAGCAGACACACTCTGTCAGTTCAAAGCTAGACTAAAAACACATCTCTCTGACCTAGCATTCACATAATACATTATAGACTTCTATAATTCAATGTTAGGCTGCATAGATTAGATCAGCCGAAACCGGGAACACTTCCCATAAATCCTGATGTACTCGTTACATCATAAGAAGAATGGCATCTACGCTAATATTAGTCTCTCTGTTTATCCCGAGGTTTACCGCAGTCCGCCGGATCCAGGCCGTATCCAGATCTGATGAAGGACCTGCGCCTGGACACACACACACACACACACACACACACACACACTCCAGATCTGATGAGGGACCTGCGCCTGGACACACATACACACACACACACACACACACACACACACTCCAGATCTGATGAAGGACCTGCGCCTGGACACACACACACACACACTCCAGATCTGATGAAGGACCTGCGCCTGGACACACATACACACACACACACACACACACTCCAGATCTGATGAAGGACCTGCGCCTGGACGCGACAAGAGTGCAGTCCTGAAGTGTCAGCTAGTCTCTCCCCTGTGAAGGCCTCCTTCCCTCTCTTTACCTCTCTACAGATAAAGTGTTGTAGGGATGATTCCGGTTTGCGTGGCTACATGGAAGCGATACAAATTCTGTATTATTAATTTTAAGGCCAGACAAGTAGTGTGTTGAGGGTTGGTTTGTAGGGAAGGACTACACGCCTGCGCACATATATTCAAACACACATCCCTATAGACTGAACTCGTAATACGCATGTGCACGCCATCGGCGTTCGCGTTTTTGAAGTTTGCGCAGAAAGAACTGAAGGGTTTTCTGTGAGAGCGGTGTCGTGTTAGCGGCCCCTAAGTTAATAACTAATGATCGTTGCGACGGAAGTGAATCAATCAAAACTAACTTTATCTGGTCAATAACTTTATAGACTTTTAGAGCTGCTATAAAGCCTAACCAATCTCTGTTACTTTAATTTCCAATTATCTCTGTAAAGCCGTTTTAGAACAATCTATATTGTTATAAGCGCTATATAAATGAAGATGACGTGACATAACTTGACTATAACATACATGTTGTTGATTTAGATGATTATTGCAATGAATAAATCCAATGTTTCCTCAGGGAGACTACAATGCACTTCCTGATGCGATACTGTTGCATAGTTATAATTCTCTCCCTGATATTATCAATCTTATAAGTGAAGAAGTTCATAAAGTCATTACTGCTGTGCTGCTTGGAAACTTCAGAAGTAGACGCTTTATTTCTGCTTAGTTTAGCCACCGTTTCAAATAAATACTGTACCTAGGGTTGTGTTTGTTTGTTTTCTTCTAAAAGTGTTGAAGATCCAGCAGTGTTTAAGGCCTCTCTGTGCGCAGTCGTGCTCTCTCTCCACGAGATGCGGAAAACCTAAGGTCACGTATGTAAATAAAGTCAGGTAAACAGCAATGTCATCAAAGTACTTTTATTTAATATGAATTTAAAATTAAAACTAATAAAAACTAGGCTATTAAAACTTAGTAATCGTGCCTTTTCACCAACTAGAGATTACACAGCCTCGTATATATTTGTATAAAAGGCTATACAGACATCTAGTGGCTACAGTATTGTATAACAGATGGTTTTATTCTTTATTTTTATTTCTTTGACACGTACCAGGGAAAAAACAATTATAGTTTATACATAAAATTAAAATGTCTACACCATCTATGTATTAGTCTGTTTCAAAACACATGTTGATCTTTCACTGACTTACCCTGTGCTGTGGAGTTAGACTTTATGGGGACTCTCGTGTTAATTCTACATTTTCCAGCTCATTTTCCGCTAGAAAACTTACACAAAACTGCAATCGTACAAACTATAGAATTTTAAATCACTAACAAACACATTTTAGCTGATTTATGTGCTAGTCGTAACTGCAAACGTTTAAGTTGGATGTTGTTCAGTCCTTTGCTAAAGAAGCGTCTTCATAACTGGAAGGCATAATTTATGCTGTACAACAATGTTGTTTCCTTTTTCCTCTTTGAAAACAAAATAACTGTGAATTTTCCAGACATGAAAAGTGTTTTCCCGGCGGGAAGCATCGTGATTAATAACTTAGCAGCGTCTGAGGAGAATGATTGACAGGTGTTATTTGCGCGTGCACCAGCAGGAGGCTCGCGACTGGCAACTGTAAACAAGCAGCGCTTAATATAGCGTTATGACGTCAAAATACCCCTTTTTTTTTACTAAATGTAATTGTATTCTGATTACTTTGTTTTTTAAAACTTCCGTTACTCCCCAATCCTGAACATGTTGTTGATGTTGACCAGAGTAAAACCAAGTACAAGTCTAAATGGCAGGAAAAACCTGTGTTAATGTTGCAGATTTCATAAATGATGAAACTATGCAGCTCTACAGAAGACAATATCGTCATTATTCAGCTTAGTTATTAAGCATTGACATATCACAAATCATAAGCATGATTAGACTAGATAGACTAGGGAAACATTAATATTACTAGGCATATTAGATTAGAATATATAACAAAAACAGTATTTATTTATCTGATAAACTGCAACACGCAGTTTATTATCATATAGTTTTGTTGAAATCGACTTTTGTGTAGATTTTAGTTGATTTAAATAATAAAAGCCCGGAAGTCGGAAGTGACGAGTGTTCCAGACGCGGTGACGCGCTTCCGCTCATGAGCAATGGCTCGCGCCGCTGGACGCGTTTGTTGATCAGTGATAAACGTGAATATTAGATATATTTATTAAAGTGATTTGAGGTGAGTTTGACCTTTACTCTGATCACGTGGAGCTCGTTCACCCCGCGACACGTTCATATGACTCGTTTATTATTCTGAGCTAATTCATAACACAAGATTATGAGTTTGTACAGGTTTCCTGCACAGCGACAGTAAAGCTGATGCTTAAACAACACCGAGATCGCGTTCATTCATAAAGTGTAGTGCTAATGTTCATAACCCGCAGTGTAGTGTAGTGTAGTGTAGTGTAGTGTAGTGTAGTGTACTAGTGTAGTGCTGATATTCATAACACTCAGTGTAGTGCTAATGTTCATAACCCGCAGTGTAGTGTAGTGTAGTGTAGTGTAGTGTAGTGTAGTGTACTAGTGTAGTGCTGATATTCATAACACTCAGTGTAGTGCTAATGTTCATAACACTCAGTGTAGTGTAGTGTAGTGTAGTGTACTAGTGTAGTGCTAATGTTCATAACACTCAGTGCAGTGTAGTGTAGTGTAGTGTAGTGTAGTGTAGTGTACTAGTGTAGTGCTAATGTTCATAACCCTCAGTGCAGTGTAGTGTAGTGTAGTGTAGTGTAGTGTAGTGTACTAGTGTAGTGCTAATGTTCATAACCCTCAGTGTAGTGCTGATATTCATAACCCGCAGTGTAGTGTAGTGTAGTAGTGTAGTGCTGATGTTCATAACCCCTCAGTGTAGTGTAGTGTAGTGTAGTGTGTAGTAGTGTAGTGTAGTGTAGTGTAGTGTAGTGTAGTGTAGTGCTGATGTTCATAACCCCTCAGTGTAGTGTAGTGTAGTGTAGTGTGTAGTAGTGTAGTGTAGTGTAGTGTAGTGTAGTGTAGTGCTAATGTTCATAAACGCTCAGTGTAGTGTAGTGTAGTGTAGTGTGTAGTAGTGTAGTGTAGTGTAGTGTGTAGTAGTGTAGTGTAGTGTAGTGTAGTGTAGTGTAGTAGTGTAGTGCTAATGTTCATAAACGCTCAGTGTAGTGTAGTGTAGTGTACTAGTGTAGTGCTAATGTTCATAAACCTGATCTAATGCTCTTCTGCACTGTGTGTTCTGGTTCTGTCTTGATGCACATGTAGGGTTTAGCTCAAAAACTAGGGGTGTTTTCCTGCTATTTACACTTTTACTCGGTCGGATTAGATGATAAATGTACTGTAATGGTGTGTTTTATATGTGCCAGAGTTTAATGCCGTCAGAATGTTATGATTTGATTAAAAACCTAAACATTAGCAGTTACAGTAGGATAATAACAGTGCTGTACCGTGAACACGTGTTTCACACACTTCTGCTGGAGAGGGCTAGAGTCGAGAAGATGTTGCTTTACAGAGGAAAGCTCGTAGTGTAGTCAGATCATCTACCCTGGTGAGATAGTCCACGCTTACCCTGGTAGAGGCCAATGGAGAGCAGATGTTTGATTGACACGCATACAGAAGAGTGATACTCTCTCTCTCTCTCACACACTCTCTCTCTCTCTCTCTCTCTCTCTCTCTCTCTCTCTCTCTCTCTCTCTCTCTCTCTCTCTCTCTCTCTCTCTCACACACACACACACACACACACACACACACTCTCTCTCTCTCTCTCTCTCTCTCTCTCTCTCTCTCTCTCTCACACACTCTCTCTCTCTCTCTCTCTGTGTCTCATTCCCTTGTCCGTCTGAAGGAGTGTGTGACGGATGATCTGCTGTTGATTGATGATATTCCTAACTCTCTCTCTCTCTCTGTGTGTGTGTGTGTGTGTGTTCAGGTGAAGCCGCCGGACGGTCATCATCATCATGGGTCGCCGCTCCACCTCCTCCACCAAGAGTGGGAAGTTCATGAACCCCACCGACCAGGCCAGTGAGTACACACTCACTCACTCACTCACTCACTCACTCACTCACACTCACTCACTCACACACTCACACACACACACTCACTCACTCACTCTCTCACTCTCACACACACTCACTCACTCACTCACTCACTCACTCACTCACTACACACACACTCACCACACTCACTCACACACACACTCACTCACTCACTCACTCACTCACTCACTCACTCACACTCACTCACTCACTCACTCTCACACACACACTCTCACACACACACTCTCACACACACACACACACACACACACTCTCACACACACACACACTCACAGACACAGCAGATTACCTCATGAGTGTGTGTGTAAATGACTTCTCACCTGTGTGTGTGTGTGTGTTTGTGCACAGGGAAGGAGGCGCGCAAGAGAGAGCTGAAGAAGGTAAGCGCACGACCTCTGACCCTGAGACAGAGAGTGAAGCTTCAGTCAGTGTGTTCATGAGCCGGCTGCGCATTAATATAGTTCACACTACAGTTAATATCATCATAACACACATTATCATCAGCTGGAGGTAAACGTGTGTGTGTGTGTGTGTGTGTGTGTATGTGTCGTAGAACAAGAAGCAGAGGATGATGGTCCGAGCAGCTGTGCTGAAGATGAAGGACCCGCGGCAGATCATCAGAGACATGGAGAAACTCGACGAGATGGGTGAGTGTGTGTGAGTGTGTGTGAGTGTGTGTGTGTGTGTGTGAGTGTTTGCTCTTCTCTCCAGTAGGGGTGTGCATTGGCACTGCCCTCACGATTCGATTCGATTACGATTCACCAGGTAACGATTCGATTCAATTCGATTCTACGATGCATCAAAATTCTACTGCACACAACAATGCAAAATTTTCATCAGTCATGAGGCAATACAAGCAGTCAGATATTGAACAACAGATTTTATTGGCTGCTATGTGTGTATTATCACTCTCCTGTATCTTTGACATAAATGTCATTAAATAAAATAAAATTGAATGGTACAGGGTATTGAATATGGCATTTTCAAACCTGAAAAAGAAAGCATAAATCACTGCTTTCAGTGCTTTGAATGAGCAATGTTTCTCTTCTCTCTGCTTGAGAACCATTTGAAATTAAATTTCAACTCAAGGCCAGAAAATAAACAGTGTACGGTGTAACGGTTCACATAATTCATGGTTCGGTTCAATACGATACACTTGTGTCACGGTTCGGTACGTTTTCGATACAGCAAAAAGAAAGAAATGCCAGAGAAATTTCCTTGATTTTTTTTTTTTTTTTTTTTTTTTTTTTTATTAGAACTAACATCATAAAGTATTACTCTTTTTTTTCTTTGAGCAATGATGGAGCTATAATTGACTCTTCTTAGGAGCATATAAAGCAAAACAGCTCCTTGGAAAAAATGAAATGTAATATTTTGTGCTTATAAACAAATGTTTATTTTAGTTCAGATTAACATTTGAGGGCAGCAATGTTATTCATAATGTCGAAATAAATCCGACATAACGTTACTTGAAAGCATTATAGCCTACTATTCCTGCCAAACTTCCAAAGTTGCAGTTAGTGTTACTACAGTAAATCCATGGTGAATATTGCAGATCTGTGGACACTGGATAGTTCATTCATGTCACAATGTTTCTTCCTGGTTTCCACGTCAGCGCTGTTTGATCCATTAATAACGGAGAAATGTGAATGTTTCTCACTAGATCTCGCAGCGATGTTATTACTTTAGTGGCGAGTTCAAATGCTTTCTTTACTGGATCTCTTAGCGTTGTGTAGTATAAGATCGGCTCGCGCTGCGTTGGTCCAAACTGATAAACAGTCCGTCACGAGTAGCTCAGTTTCGTTCCGCTTACATTGCGTTTGCCATTTGATGTTGTGGTCGCGCCAGCGTCTACATTATGAGCGCGCTCGCGACGCGCTTACATTTGAAATAACTTATGATTTGAAAATGCGTGCCTTGTACCGAACGGTTTAGTACGAATACGCGTACCGTTACACCCCTAAAACAGTGACATAATCGATTATGGCACTTTGCCGCATCGATGCTGAATCGTGCATGCCCCGCATTGCGATGCATCGCCGAATCGATTATTGTTGACACCACTACTCTCCAGGTCTTGGTCATGTGATGTTCACCAGGAGTGTCTGAACTCAGCTGAGTTTCATGAGTGGTTGTGCTGGAGACACGACACTGAGTGTGTGTGTGTGTGTGTGTGTGTGTGTGTGTGTGTGTGTGTGTGTTTCAGAGTTCAACCCTGTGCAGCAGCCGCTGCTGAACGAGAAGGTGTTGCGCGACAAGCGTAAGAAGCTGCGCGAGACGTTCGAGCGAATCGTGCGCCTGTACGAGCGAGAGAACCCAGAGACATATAAAGATCTGCGTAAGCTGGAGGTCGAGTACGAGACCAAGAGAGGCCAGCTCTCACTCTACTTCGACTCTGTCAAGGTGTGTGTCTAACACACACACACACACACACACACTCTTCATGAGCTTTAGTCTGGCTGCCGCATCACAGCTGGTGAACATGAAATATGATGTTAGTAATGCTGGTTTCTGTGGTGTGTGTGTCTGGTGTGTGTGTGTGTCTGGTGTGTGTGTGTGTCTGTCAGAACGCGGAGTCGGTGGAGGTGGACAGTATTCCTCTGCCGGACATGCCTCACGCTCCCTCCAGCATCCTCATCCAGGACATCCCACTACCCGGAGCCCAGCCACCCTCCATCCTGAAGAAGACCTCAGCACTCGGGTCAGAACACACACACACACACACACACACACACACACACACACACATGCAGGTCCTCCATCTGTTCTGGATACGGCCCAAATCCGGCTTACTATAACCAATCAGAAAAGAGATGAGGTTATTTTTTGGGCGATCTTCTTTCTCATGATCGATTGTCACGTACGAGATCTTGAGTACTCTGGTACTCTGCCCATCCCTATCATGGATGAAACGCGTTATTACAATATCACATATGTTTAGGAAAGTGTCTGCGCCAGGACTGTGTGTTGATGTGTGGTGATGTGTGTTTCAGGAAAGGTTCAGCGCTCTCTGCTGCTGCTCTTGCTGGAGTTCCTCGCCTGCCGCCGGGACGCAAACCCCCAGGACCCCCTCCAGGACCCCCGCCGCCACAGATCCTGCAGCTGTACGCCAGCACACGCCGCACAGGTACACGCTACACACACGCTACACACATGCTACACACACGCTATACACACGCTACACATACGATACACGCCAGGACTCCCGCCGGCACAGATCCTGCAGCTGTACGCCAGCACACGCCGCACAGGTACACGCTACACACACGCTACACACATGCTACACACACGCTATACACACGCTACACATACGATACACGCCAGGACTCCCGCCGGCACAGATCCTGCAGCTGTACGCCAGCACACGCCGCACAGGTACATGCTACACACACGCTATACACACGCTACACACACGCTATACACACGCTACACATACGATACACGCCAGGACCCCCGCCGCCGCAGATCCTGCAGCTGTACGCCAGCACACGCCGCACAGGTACATGCTACACACACGCTAACACACACGCTACACACACGCTATACACACGCTACACATACGATACACGCCAGGGACCCCCGCCGCCGCAGATCCTGCAGCTGTACGCCAGCACACGCCGCACAGGTACACGCTACACACACGCTACACACACGCTACACACACGCTATACACACGCTACACATACGATACACGCCAGGACCCCCGCCGGCACAGATCCTGCAGCTGTACGCCAGCACACGCCGCACAGGTACACGCTACACACACGCTACACACACGCTACACACACGCTATACACACGCTACACATACGATACACGCCAGGACCCCCGCCGCCACAGATCCTGCAGCTGTACGCCAGCACACGCCGCACAGGTACATGCTACACACACGCTATACACACGCTACACACACGCTATACACACGCTACACATACGATACACGCCAGGACCCCCGCCGCCACAGATCCTGCAGCTGTACGCCAGCACACGCCGCACAGGTACACGCTACACACACGCTACACACACGCTACACACACGCTACACATACGATACACGCCAGGACTCCCGCCGCCACAGATCCTGCAGCTGTACGCCAGCACACGCCGCACAGGTACACGCTACACACACGCTACACACATGCTACACACACGCTATACACACGCTACACACACGCTATACACACGCTACACATACGATACACGCCAGGACTCCCGCCGCCACAGATCCTGCAGCTGTACGCCAGCACACGCCGCACAGGTACACGCTACACACACGCTACACACACGCTACACACACGCTACACACACGCTACACAAACGATACACACACACTACACGCCAGCCACACACAAGATTTTTGTTGATCATGTTTTCCGTGTTGTGTGTGTGTTATTCCCCGCTCACGGTTGTGTGTGTATGTCAGAGGGCAGCGGTGGCTCCGACACTGAGATGATGGACACTGGAGCACGAAACTCTGACAGCGAGAGCGACACAGACGACGACAGCGACTCTCAGGACGACAGTGGCGGAGAGAGAGACAACACAGATGCTGGCGCGAGAGTGACAGCTGATCGCCACGACGACCGCGATGAGGAGCGAGACCGGGGCGAGAAACACACAGGTGACCTTCACTTACTGATATGTGCAGATAGGAGTACTGTACCTCCAAGGTCTTTCCCCTGACGGAGACAGAATTAGGGTACAAACATAAACTAAAAAAACTGGTACTTAGAATTAATATAATTTAATACTGAAGTGTCTTATGAGATATTAGAGTCAGTTTTTATAAAGGCATCTTTACTTTTGACCATTGGGAGCAAATACATAATCCAACACTGATAAAGATATGAATGTTGCACTGTGTGTTTCCCTCAGGCCGCAGTGTGCGGTTCGCAGACATGCCTCCGCCCAAAGACAAGAGGAAGAGGAGGGTGGTGAAGACGAAGAGCATCACACCACTGCAGGCCATGATGCTCCGGATGGCAGGTGTGTATCGGTCAGCACTGATGAAGAGCTTGAGCTCGCTCTCACACAGGAGTGGCTTACAGACGTGTGTGTGTGTGTTCAGGTCAGTCTGTCCCAGAGGAAGAGGAGGAGGAGGATGAAGAGGAGTACTCGGACTCTGAGGAGTCGGATGCTGAGGACCAGCTCTCTGCCGAAGCCGCTCAGTCATTGGTCAATCCCAGACTTCCTGTTCCATCAGCACCAATGGCAGCGCAGCAGCCTCCTCCACACATGCAGGCTCCACCAATCACAGGGCCTCCTCCTTTAGGACCGCCTCCTGCTCCTCCAATGAGGCCGCCAGGCCCGCCGTCCGGCCCACCTCCAGGCCCGCCTCCCGGTGCGTTACATCACTCATCATCATTATGCTAATGAGCAGCTCATTAACGCTGAAGTCCTTAATAAAGCACTGAATGTAGCAGTGAAAGTAATGTTAGTGAATGTGTTGTGATGCAGGCGCTCCCCCGTTCCTGAGGCCTCCTGGACTCCCCGGGTCCCTCAGGGGCCCGATGCCTCGTCTGCTGCCTCCAGGACCCCCCCCCGGGCCGCCCCCCCGGCCCTCCCCCCGGGCCCCCCACCGGGCCTGCCTCCAGGACCCCCCCCCCAGAGGGCCCCCGCCCCGCCTGCCGCCTCCGGCCCCGCCAGGTGTGTGTGTGTGTGTGTGTACGGCTCATAATAGGGATCTGACGACTCACTCAACTCACCATGGCACACGATTCATGATACGATTCTCACGTTTGTTTGATTTTTTTACACATTAAGAATCAAGATAAATTATAAATGAAAAAGTGTCCTTTAACTTTTCAAGTCAAGTCACCTTTATTTATATAGCACTTTTTACAATATTTTGTATATTAGTAGATTGTATCAAAGCAGCTTTACAGAGATAACAGGGAAATAATGCAACAAAGCTTGTTTCCAGAAGGTGACAGGAGCTTCTCACTGGTGATTATTAGTCTTCGGGAAGTCAGAATGCCCTAGCACATAGTAATGGCCACACTGATGCTCTAATGTGTTGTTGGTTTGCAGGAATGCCTCCGCCCCCCCCTCCGCCCCGCTCCGGCCCCCCCCGCATGGCCCCGCCCCTCTCGCTGTTCCCGCCTCCGCTCACTCCCAACGTGCTCAGCGCTCCGCCCAGCCTCCGCCAGAAGACTCCCTCGGCTCCGCCCCCCTCCGGCGATGCCCCCCAGAGCTCCGCCCCCCTCCCACCTACCCCCAGAGGCTCCGCCCTGCAGATGCCGCCACCCCCCGGCACCTCCGCCCACCCGCTTGCCCCCACCATCGAAAAGCGGGCCACGGTCGCGGGCGGCTCCGGCCCGGCCTCGGCTCAGCCGGGGGGCGCCACCATCTCTGCCAAGCCCCAGATCATCAACCCCAAGACGGAGGTGACGCGCTTCGTGCCCACGGCGCTCCGCGTGCGCAGGGACCGGGCTGGCGGGGCCGGAGGGCCGGAGAGAGCCAGCCGGAGGGAGGAGGAGCCCCGACACCAGGCCGCCGCCCACCCGAGCCAGCCGGACCGGCCGGCGCCGCCCAGCATGAAGACCAAGGACCAGATGTACGAGGCCTTCATGCGGGAGATGGAGGGCCTGCTCTAGCTACTCTCGCTAACGGCTCCATGTCCGCACGCTGTGGCGCTCGCTTTAGATGCTCTTTTGTACCTTTTCTCTCAGCAGTGTCACGTGATTGTGTTTTATCTGTAAACATGAATAAAAATGTCAAACCCCTGCCGAGTCGCTTTGGTAATGATGTTGGTAACCCAGGGCTTTCTGCAGCGTGTGTTCATCACCACCTGACCTGTGTTAGAGCCGGCTCACGGCTGACAGCGGAGCTGAATCTGCGTTCCATAGACTGTAAACAAATATGGACGCAGTATCCATGACGTCACCCGTAGGTTTCTGAAGACCGTTTTTGAAGCCTAAAGTGGGCGTGGCCAACCGTCGCCATCTTGGCAGCGCGTCACTCCCGAATTTATTTATTTATACAGTCAGACAATGAGCTGAGGTAACGTGACGGCTAACAGACAGCAGACAAACGGCTAATGATGACTAATGACCACAGCAGCCACTTTTAGCTCCAGACTGTAAACGTGTGTTTTTCTGCTGTAAAGTTGGGCATTTCACCATGGGGGAGATACAGACTCACTTCTGCAGCCGGCCTCTAGTGGCCAGAGGATGAACTGCAGTTTAACTCACTTCCGTGTTTAGAGAGAGAGAGAGAGACAGCGAGGTTGCCGCTCGCTGCGTTCAGAAGGACGGGTTCCTGAGGAACTACTGAAGGGGAAGTTC
>JAJAQA010000001.1:1231691-1284191 GCA_021464565.1 Rutilus rutilus | reverse complement strand
ATTCACCCCCCTGGATATAATCCCTCAGACCAGCGCAGATCTGCAGAACAGGGGTCGTCTCACTAATCAAGGGCTTCATTAGCTGCAGCAGGTGTGCTAGAGCTAGAACACATGACACATCTGAACTGGAGAGGTTTGTTGAGGGTCACGTTTGACTGCATGTCAGAAGAATGGTCCAAAAAGTTAAGAGAAGATTTCATCGCCCTTCACAAACGAGGAACAGGATACAGATAGCGAAGGCACTAAATGTTCCTCGAGACACTGTTGGAAGTGGCGGTAGAGTGATTACACTCCCTGGACGGTTCAGAAAACCCTCGAGTGACTGCAGAAGACCCACAGCAAGACTGGGTGGCCACAGGCTCTGAGGTTTCATCTGCACAGTAAAGCTCGTACTAAACGCATGCCAGAACTCCAAGACTACACCACTACTGACCCCAAGACTACACCACTACTGACCCCAAGACTACACCCCTACTGACCCCAAGACTACACCCCTACTGACCCCAAGACTACACCCCTACTGACCCCAAGACTACACCCCTACTGACCCCAAGACTACACCCCTACTGACCCCAAGACTACACCACTACTGACCCAAAGACTACACCACCACTGACCCAAAGACTACACCACCACTGACCCCAAGACTACACCACCACTGACCCCAAGACTACACCACCACTGATCCCAAGACTACACCACTACTGACTCCAAGACTACACCACTACTGACTACACCACTACTGAACCAAAGACTACACCACTACTGACCCCAAGACTACACCACTACTGACTACACCACTACTGACCCACAGACTACACCACTACTGACCCACAGACTACACCACTAAGACTACACCACTACTGACCTCAAGACTACACCACTGCTGACCCCAAGACTACACCACTACTGACCCAAAGACTACACCACTACTGACTACACCACTACTGACTACACCACTACTGACCCCAAGACTACACCACTACTGACCCCAAGACAACACCACTACTGACCCCAAGACTACACCACTACTGACCCCAAGACTACACCACTACTGACCCCAAGACTACACCCCTACTGACCCCAAGACTACACCCCTACTGACCCCAAGACTACACCCCTACTGACCCCAAGACTACACCCCTACTGACCCCAAGACTACACCACTACTGACCCAAAGACTACACCACCACTGACCCAAAGACTACACCACTACTGACCCCAAGACTACACCACCACTGACCCCAAGACTACACCACCACTGATCCCAAGACTACACCACTACTGACTCCAAGACTACACCACTACTGACTACACCACTACTGAACCAAAGACTACACCACTACTGAACCAAAGACTACACCACTACTGACCCCAAGACTACACCACTACTGACTACACCACTACTGACCCACAGACTACACCACTACTGACCCACAGACTACACCACTAAGACTACACCACTACTGACCTCAAGACTACACCACTGCTGACCCCAAGACTACACCACTACTGACCCAAAGACTACACCACTACTGACTACACCACTACTGACTACACCACTACTGACTACACCACTACTGACCCCAAGACTACACCACTACTGACCCCAAGACAACACCACTACTGACCCCAAGACTACACCACTACTGACCCCCAGACTACACCACTACTGACCCCCAGACTACACCACTACTGACCCACAGACTACACCACTACTGACCCACAGACTACACCACTACTGACCCACAGACTACACCACTACTGACCCAGACTACACCACTAAGACTACACCACTACTGACCTCAAGATTACACCACCGCTGACCCCAAGACTACACCACCGCTGACCCCAAGACTACACCACCACTGACCTCAAGACTACACCACTACTGACCCCAAGACTACACCACTACTGACCCAAAGACTACACCACTACTGACCCCCAGACTACACCACTACTGACCCCCAGACTACACCACTACTGACCCCCAGACTACACCACTACTGACCCACAGACTACACCACTAAGACTACACCACCACTGACCTCAAGATTACACCACCGCTGACCCCAAGACTACACCACCGCTGACCCCAAGACTACACCACTACTGACCTCAAGACTACACCACTACTGACCCTAAGACTACACCACTACTGACCCAAAGACTACACCACTACTGACCCAAAGACTACACCACTACTGACTACACCACTACTGACTACACCACTACTGACCCTAAGACTACAGCACTACTGACTACACCACTACTGACCCTAAGACTACACCACTACTGACTACACCACTACTGACTACACCACTACTGACCCTAAGACTACACCACTACTGACCCAAAGACTACACCACTACTGACTACACCACTACTGACTACACCACTACTGACTACACCACTACTGACTACACCACTACTGACTACACCACTACTGACTACACCACTACTGACTACACCACTACTGACCCCAAGACTACACCACTACTGACCCCAAGACTACACCACTACTGACCCCAAGACTACACCACTAAGACTACACCACTGCTGACCCCAAGACTACACCACCGCTGACCCCAAGACTACACCACCACTGACCCCCAGACTACACCACCACTGACCCCCAGACTACACCACCACTGACCCCCAGACTACACCACTACTGACCCCCAGACTACACCACTACTGACCCCCAGACTACACCACTACTGACCCACAGACTACACCACTACTGACCCACAGACTACACCACTACTGACCCACAGACTACACCACTAAGACTACACCACTACTGACCTCAAGATTACACCACTACTGACCCACAGACTACACCACTAAGACTACACCACTACTGACCCCAAGACTACACCACCACTGACCCCAAGACTACACCACTACTGACCCCCAGACTACACCACTACTGACCCCCAGACTACACCACTACTGACCCCCAGACTACACCACTACTGACCCCCAGACTACACCACTACTGACCCCCAGACTACACCACTACTGACCCCAAGACTACACCACTACTGACCCACAGACTACACCACTAAGACTACACCACCACTGACCCCAAGACTACACCACCGCTGACCCCAAGACTACACCACCGCTGACCCCAAGACTACACCACCACTGACCCCAAGACTACACCACCACTGACCCCCAGACTACACCACCACTGACCCCCAGACTACACCACTACTGACCCCCAGACTACACCACTAAGACTACACCACTACTGACCCCAAGACTACACCACTACTGACCCCCAGACTACACCACTACTGACCCCCAGACTACACCACTACTGACCCCCAGACTACACCACTACTGACCCCCAGACTACACCACTACTGACCCCCAGACTACACCACTACTGACCCACAGACTACACCACTACTGACCCACAGACTACACCACTACTGACCCACAGACTACACCACTAAGACTACACCACTACTGACCTCAAGATTACACCACCGCTGACCCCAAGACTACACCACCGCTGACCCCAAGACTACACCACCGCTGACCCTAAGACTACACCACTACTGACCCAAAGACTACACCACTACTGACCCAAAGACTACACCACTACTGACTACACCACTACTGACTACACCACTACTGACTACACCACTACTGACTACACCACTACTGACTACACCACTACTGACTACACCACTACTGACTACACCACTACTGACTACACCACTACTGACTACACCACTACTGACTACAAGACTACACCACTAAGACTACACCACCGCTGACCCCAAGACTACACCACCGCTGACCCCAAGACTACACCACCGCTGACCCCAAGACTACACCACCGCTGACCCCAAGACTACACCACCGCTGACCCCCAGACTACACCACTACTGACCCCCAGACTACACCACTACTGACCCCCAGACTACACCACTACTGACCCCCAGACTACACCACTACTGACCCCCAGACTACACCACTACTGACCCACAGACTACACCACTACTGACCCACAGACTACACCACTAAGACTACACAACTACTGACCTCAAGATTACACCACTACTGACCCACAGACTACACCACTAAGACTACACCACTACTGACCCCAAGACTACACCACCACTGACCCCCAGACTACACCACCACTGACCCCCAGACTACACCACCACTGACCCCCAGACTACACCACTACTGACCCACAGACTACACCACTACTGACCCACAGACTACACCACTAAGACTACACCACTACTGACCTCAAGATTACACCACTACTGACCCACAGACTACACCACTAAGACTACACCACTACTGACCCCAAGACTACACCACCACTGACCCCCAGACTACACCACCACTGACCCCCAGACTACACCACCACTGACCCCCAGACTACACCACTACTGACCCCCAGACTACACCACTACTGACCCCCAGACTACACCACTACTGACCCCAAGACTACACCACTACTGACCCACAGACTACACCACTAAGACTACACCACTGCTGACCCCAAGACTACACCACCGCTGACCCCAAGACTACACCACCACTGACCCCAAGACTACACCACCACTGACCCCCAGACTACACCACCACTGACCCCCAGACTACACCACCACTGACCCCCAGACTACACCACCACTGACCCACAGACTACACCACTACTGACCCACAGACTACACCACTACTGACCCACAGACTACACCACTAAGACTACACCACTACTGACCTCAAGATTACACCACTACTGACCCACAGACTACACCACTAAGACTACACCACTACTGACCCCAAGACTACACCACCACTGACCCCAAGACTACACCACTACTGACCCCCAGACTACACCACTACTGACCACACCACTACTGACCCACAGACTACACCACTACTGACCCACAGACTACACCACTACTGACCCACAGACTACACCACTAAGACTACACCACTACTGACCTCAAGATTACACCACCGCTGACCCCAAGACTACACCACCGCTGACCCCAAGACTACACCACTGCTGACCCCCAGACTACACCACTACTGACCCCCAGACTACACCACTACTGACCCCCAGACTACACCACTACTGACCCCCAGACTACACCACTACTGACCCACAGACTACACCACTACTGACCCACAGACTACACCACTACTGACCCACAGACTACACCACTAAGACTACACCACTACTGACCTCAAGATTACACCACTACTGACCCACAGACTACACCACTAAGACTACACCACTACTGACCCCAAGACTACACCACCACTGACCCCAAGACTACACCACCACTGACCCCCAGACTACACCACCACTGACCCCCAGACTACACCACTACTGACCCACAGACTACACCACTACTGACCCACAGACTACACCACTACTGACCCACAGACTACACCACTAAGACTACACCACTACTGACCTCAAGATTACACCACTACTGACCCACAGACTACACCACTAAGACTACACCACTACTGACCCCAAGACTACACCACCACTGACCCCAAGACTACACCACCACTGACCCCCAGACTACACCACCACTGACCCCCAGACTACACCACTACTGACCCCCAGACTACACCACTACTGACCCCCAGACTACACCACTACTGACCCCAAGACTACACCACTACTGACCCCCAGACTACACCACTACTGACCCCAAGACTACACCACTACTGACCCACAGACTACACCACTAAGACTACACCACTGCTGACCCCAAGACTACACCACCGCTGACCCCAAGACTACACCACCACTGACCCCCAGACTACACCACCACTGACCCCCAGACTACACCACCACTGACCCCCAGACTACACCACCACTGACCCCCAGACTACACCACTACTGACCCACAGACTACACCACTACTGACCCACAGACTACACCACTACTGACCCACAGACTACACCACTAAGACTACACCACTACTGACCTCAAGATTACACCACTACTGACCCACAGACTACACCACTAAGACTACACCACTACTGACCCCAAGACTACACCACCACTGACCCCAAGACTACACCACTACTGACCCCCAGACTACACCACTACTGACCCCCAGACTACACCACTACTGACCCACAGACTACACCACTACTGACCCACAGACTACACCACTACTGACCCACAGACTACACCACTAAGACTACACCACTACTGACCTCAAGATTACACCACCGCTGACCCCAAGACTACACCACCGCTGACCCCAAGACTACACCACTGCTGACCTCAAGACTACACCACTACTGACCCTAAGACTACACCACTACTGACCCAAAGACTACACCACTACTGACCCAAAGACTACACCACTACTGACTACACCACTACTGACTACACCACTACCGACCCTAAGACTACACCACTACTGACTACACCACTACTGACCCTAAGACTACACCACTACTGACTACACCACTACTGACTACACCACTACTGACTACACCACTACTGACTACACCACTACTGACTACACCACTACTGACTACACCACTACTGACTACACCACTACTGACCCTAAGACTACACCACTACTGACCCAAAGACTACACCACTACTGACTACACCACTACTGACTACACCACTACTGACTACACCACTACTGACTACACCACTACTGGACTACACCACTACTGACTACACCACTACTGACTACACCACTACTGACTACACCACTACTGGACTACACCACTACTGGACTACACCACTACTGACTACACCACTACTGACTACAAGACTACACCACTACTGACCCACAGACTACACCACTAAGACTACACCACCGCTGACCCCAAGACTACACCACCGCTGACCCCAAGACTACACCACCGCTGACCCCAAGACTACACCACCGCTGACCCCAAGACTACACCACCGCTGACCCCAAGACTACACCACCGCTGACCCCAAGACTACACCACCACTGACTCAAAGACTACACCACCACTGACCCCAAGACTACACCACTACTGACCCCAAGACTACACCACTACTGACCCCAAGACTACACCATCGCTGACCCCAAGACTACACCACTGCTGACCCCAAGACTACACCACTACTGACCTAAACGCACAAGAAAACTGCTCAAAATCATATAAACAAGTTACAGAAGCTTCGCGATTCTGTTCTGTGGAGCGATGAAGCAAAACTGGAGCTGTTCAGCCCTCTGGATCAGCGGTGTGTCTGGAGGAAGAATGAGGCATCAGCTGTGAAGAACTCTGTCTACAGTTCAGCATGTGGAGCTTGTGATGCTCTCTGCTGATTTATATCCTCCGGCTCTGGAAATCTGCAGCGTGTGGAAGGAGAGATGGAGTCACTGAAGCATCAGGAGATCCTGGGAGAAAACATCATGTCGTCAGTGAGGAAGATGAAGCTTGGACCTTCAACAGGACAATGATCCCAAGCATTCCCTTAGATTCCAGCAAGGCTTGTTTGCAGAAGAAGTCCTGGAAGATTATACAGTGGCATGACAGTCTCCTGACTCGAACCCCATAGAACATCTCTGGTGGGATTTGAAGAAGGGGCTTGCAGAACACAAGCCCAATAATATGATATTAGCTCATGAGGAACGGGCTCAGATCCCTCAGAAGCTGCTGACTGGCTCTACATCTCGCTTGCAGCAGCTCGGAACAGCAGAAGACTGTTCTACTAAGAGCTAAAGATGCTTGCCATGAAGGGGGTGAATAATTTAGAGACTGCAGAAGTCATTCAAAGTTGCATTTCCAGTTGAATATGGGGAAACCACTCGAAACATTTGTTGAGTTATTTCACTTTTGCTTGATTTGTTAATTGCAAACACCTGAAAGTCTCTTAATTTTGCCAATAAACCTGATTTGCAATGGGGATGAATAATTTTGATCACAACTGTATATAGAGCTTAATGATATGATGACAGAAGCTGAGCTCAGGTGTTTGTGTCTCAGGTGGATAAAGTCCTGAAGGTCATTCCGCGCGACAGACGCACATTCCTGTTTTCGGCCACCATGACTAAAAAGGTAAAGGCCTGCATGTGTGTGAAGTGGCCACTGATGCCGTCGAGCGACTGTTGATGTGCTCTGGTCTCGCTGGTTTCAGTCTGTTTATGTGCTCTGGTCTCACTGGTTTCAGTCTGTCGATGTGCTCTGGTCTCACTGGTTTCAGTCTGTTGATGTGCTCTGGTCTCACTGGTTTCAGGTGCAGAAGCTTCAGCGAGCTGCTCTACGGGACCCCGTCAAGTGCAGCGTTTCCACCAAATACGCCACCGTCGACAAACTGCAGCAGTACTACATATTCATCCCATCAAAGTACAAGGTTCCTTCAGCTCCTCCGTCCTTCTGTTGTCACTCTCCTCAGACGTGTGTATCATATGTGTTTCAGCCCTCATGAACGCTCATGTGTGAGTCTGTGTGTGTGTGTGTGTGTGTGTGTGTGTGTGTGTGTGTTAGGACTGTTATCTGGTCTCTATCCTCAATGAACTGGCCGGAAACTCCTTCATGGTTTTCTGCGGCACGTGTAATAATGCCCAGCGTGTGGCGCTGCTGCTCAGGAACCTGGGAATCACTGCCATCCCACTGCATGGTCAAATGAGTCAGGTACTCACACTCTCACACACACACACACACACACATACGGCCATCCCACTGCACAGTCAGACGAGTCAGGTTCTCACACGCGCACACACACACACACACACGGCCATCCCACTGCACGGTCAGATGAGTCAGGTACTCACACTCTCTCACACACACACACACACACACACACATACATACATACGGCCATTCCACTGCACGGTCAGATGAGTCAGGTACTCACTCTCTCTCACACACACACACACACACACACACACACACACACACACACACACACACACGGCCATTCCACTGCACGGTCAGATGAGTCAGGTACTCACACTCTCTCACACACACACACACACACACACATACATACATACGGCCATTCCACTGCACGGTCAGATGAGTCAGGTACTCACTCTCTCTCACACACACACACACACACACACACACACACACACACACACACACACACACACGGCCATTCCACTGCACGGTCAGATGAGTCAGGTACTTATACACAGACACACTCTCTCACTCACACCGCGTGTGTGTCGCGTCTCCAGTGTTTCTGTGTGTCATGGACTGACGTGTGTGTCTCCTCCTTCAGAACAAGCGTCTCGGCGCACTCAACAAGTTCAAGTCCAAGTCCCGCTCGGTGCTGCTGGCCACGGATGTGGCGTCCCGCGGGCTGGACATTCCTCACGTCGACTGCGTCATCAACTTCGACATCCCCACACACTCCAAGGTACACGAGCAGCTTCTACATCCCCACACACTCCAAGGTACACGAGCAGCTTCTACATCCCCACACACTCCAAGGTACATGAGTAACTTCTACATCCCCACACACTCCAAGGTACACGAGCAACTTCGACATCCCCACACACTCCAAGGTACACGAGCAGCTTCGACATCCCCACACACTCCAAGGTACATGAGTAACTTCTACATCCCCACACACTCCAAGGTACACGAGCAGCTTCGACATCCCCACACACTCCAAGGTACACGAGTAACTTCTACATCCCCACACACTCCAAGGTACATGAGTAACTTCTACATCCCCACGCACTCCAAGGTACACGAGTAACTTCTACATCCCCACGCACTCCAAGGTACATGGGCAACTTCTACATCCCCACACACTCCAAGGTACATGAGTAACTTCTACATCCCCACACACTCCAAGGTACACGAGCAACTTCTACATCCCCACACACTCCAACAGGGTGGCCGCGGGTCCTTAAAAAGTCTTAAAATGTCTTAAATAGAGTTTTCCTAATTAAAGGCCTTAAAAAGTATTAAAATGTCTTAAATTCAGATTCGATAGGTCTTAAATATTTCTGGTCACGTTACCGCTAAAATTTCTCCAGTCTGACGGACCTAATGTCCGTCAAATAACCAGTGAAGCATCGAATCGCGAGAATGATTCAGATTTTATTACATAAACAGCTATTGATAATGATAATGTAGGCTTTTTCTGGTAACGCTGTTTCGTTATTTCAAATGTAGGCGGGTCGCGCGTGGCAAGCGCGCGGCAAGCGCGCTCATAATGTAAGAGACGGCGCGACCACAACATTGCCCAACATCAAATGGCAAACGTAAAATGCAAGCGGAACGAAACTGCTCGTTATTGTGTGGTTGAAGGACCGTTAATCAGTTTGAACCAAAGCAGCGCGAGCCGATCGTGATCATGCGACACTGTTACACAGCGCTAATAAGAGATGCAGTAAAGAAAGCATTTAAGGAAATTTCTCTGGCATTTATTTCTTTATGCTGTATCAAAAACGTACCGAACCATGACACAAGTGTATCGTATCGAACTGAACCGTGAATTTTGTGAACCGTTATACCCCTAATATATACGCATGTAATATAATGTATAATTCCATCACAGGTTTGGTCTTAAATTTCATTCAAAGTGGCATTAAAAAGGTCTTAAAAAGTCTTAAATTTAACTTGTTCATATCTGTAGACACCCTGTCCAAGGTACATGAGCAACTTCTACATCCCCACACATTCCAAGGTACATGAGTAACTTCTACATCCCCACACACTCCAAGGTACATGAGTAACTTCTACATCCCCAAACACTCCAAGGTACACGAGCAACTTCTACATCCCCACACACTCCAAGGTACATGAGCAACTTCTACATCCCCACACATTCCAAGGTACATGAGTAGCTTCTACATCCCCACACACTCCAAGGTACACGAGCAACTTCTACATCCCCACACACTCCAAGGTACATGAGCAACTTCTACATCCCCACGCACTCCAAGGTACATGAGCAACTTCTACATCCCCACACACTCCAAGGTACACGAGCAACTTCACCACCCCACACACTCCAAGGTACACGAGTAACTTCTACATCCCCACGCACTCCAAGGTACATGAGCAACTTCTACATCCCCACACACTCCAAGGTACACAAGCAACTTCTACATCCCCACGCACTCCAAGGTACATGAGCAACTTCTACATCCCCACACACCCCAAGGTACACGAGCAACTTCTACATCCCCACACACTCCAAGGTACATGAGCAACTTCTACATCCCCACGCACTCCAAGGTACATGAGCAACTTCTACATCCCCACACACTCCAAGGTACACGAGCAACTTCACCACCCCACACACTCCAAGGTACACGAGTAACTTCTACATCCCCACGCACTCCAAGGTACATGAGCAACTTCTACATCCCCACACACTCCAAGGTACACGAGTAACTTCTACATCCCCACACACTCCAAGGTACACGAGTAACTTCTACATCCCCACGCACTCCAAGGTACACGAGCAACTTCTACATCCCCACACACTCCAAGGTACACGAGCAACTTCACCACCCCACACACTCCAAGGTACACGAGTAACTTCTACATCCCCACGCACTCCAAGGTACATGAGCAACTTCTACATCCCCACACACTCCAAGGTACACAAGCAACTTCTACATCCCCACGCACTCCAAGGTACATGAGCAACTTCTACATCCCCACACACCCCAAGGTACACGAGCAACTTCTACATCCCCACACACTCCAAGGTACATGAGCAACTTCTACATCCCCACGCACTCCAAGGTACATGAGCAACTTCTACATCCCCACACACTCCAAGGTACACGAGCAACTTCACCACCCCACACACTCCAAGGTACACGAGTAACTTCTACATCCCCACGCACTCCAAGGTACATGAGCAACTTCTACATCCCCACACACTCCAAGGTACACGAGTAACTTCTACATCCCCACACACTCCAAGGTACACGAGTAACTTCTACATCCCCACGCACTCCAAGGTACACGAGCAACTTCTACATCCCCACGCACTCCAAGGTACACGAGTAACTTCTACATCCCCACACACTCCAAGGTACACGAGCAACTTCTACATCCCCACACACTCCAAGGTACACGAGCAACTTCTACATCCCCACACACTCCAAGGTACATGAGCAACTTCTACATCCCCACACACTCCAAGGTACACGAGTAACTTCTACATCCCCACACACTCCAAGGTACACGAGTAACTTCTACATCCCCACGCACTCCAAGGTACACGAGCAACTTCTACATCCCCACGCACTCCAAGGTACACGAGTAACTTCTACATCCCCACGCACTCCAAGGTACACGAGCAACTTCTACATCCCCACACACTCCAAGGTACACGAGCAACTTCTACATCCCCACACACTCCAAGGTACACGAGCAACTTCTACATCCCCACGCACTCCAAGGTACACGAGCAACTTCTACATCCCCACGCACTCCAAGGTACACGAGCAACTTCTACATCCCCACGCACTCCAAGGTACACGAGTAACTTCTACATCCCCACGCACTCCAAGGTACATGAGCAACTTCTACATCCCCACACATTCCAAGGTACATGAGTAACTTCTACATCCCCACGCACTCCAAGGTACATGAGTAACTTCTACATCCCCACACACTCCAAGGTACATGAGTAACTTCTACATCCCCACACACTCCAAGGTACATGAGTAACTTCTACATCCCCACACATTCCAAGGTACACGAGTAACTTCTACATCCCCACACACTCCAAGGTACACGAGTAACTTCTACATCCCCACACATTCCAAGGTACACGAGTAACTTCTACATCCCCACACACTCCAAGGTACACGAGTAACTTCTACATTCCCACACACTCCAAGGTACACGAGCAGCTTCTACATCCCCACACATTCCAAGGTACATGAGTAACTTCTACATCCCCACACACTCCAAGGTACATGAGTAACTTCTACATCCCCACACACTCCAAGGTACACGAGTAACTTCTACATCCCCACACACTCCAAGGTACACGAGCAGCTTCTACATCCCCACACACTCCAAGGTACACGAGCACCTTCTACATCCCCACACACTCCAAGGTACACGAGCACCTTCTACATCCCCACACACTCCAAGGTACACGAGTAACTTCTACATCCCCACACACTCCAAGGTACACGAGTAACTTCGACATCCCCACACACTCCAAGGTACACGAGCACCTTCTACATCCCCACACACTCCAAGGTACACGAGTAACTTCTACATCCCCACACACTCCAAGGTACACGAGTAACTTCGACATCCCCACACACTCCAAGGTACACGAGTAACTTCGACATCCCCACACACTCCAAGGTACACGAGTAACTTCGACATCCCCACACACTCCAAGGTACACGAGTAACTTCGACATCCCCACACACTCCAAGGTACACGAGTAACTTCTACATCCCCACACACTCCAAGGTACACGAGCACCTTCTACATCCCCACACACTCCAAGGTACACGAGTAACTTCGACATCCCCACACACTCCAAGGTACACGAGTAACTTCGACATCCCCACACACTCCAAGGTACATGAGTAACTTCTACATCCCCACACACTCCAAGGTACATGAGTAACTTCTACATCCCCACACACTCCAAGGTACATGAGTAACTTCTACATCCCCACACACTCCAAGGTACACGAGTAACTTCTACATCCCCACACACTCCAAGGTACACGAGTAACTTCGACATCCCCACACACTCCAAGGTACACGAGCAACTTCTACATCCCCACACACTCCAAGGTACACGAGTAACTTCGACATCCCCACACACTCCAAGGTACACGAGTAACTTCGACATCCCCACACACTCCAAGGTACACGAGTAACTTCGACATCCCCACACACTCCAAGGTACATGAGTAACTTCTACATCCCCACGCACTCCAAGGTACACGAGCACCTTCTACATCCCCACACACTCCAAGGTACACGAGTAACTTCGACATCCCCACACACTCCAAGGTACACGAGTAACTTCGACATCCCCACACACTCCAAGGTACATGAGTAACTTCTACATCCCCACACACTCCAAGGTACATGAGTAACTTCTACATCCCCACACACTCCAAGGTACACGAGTAACTTCTACATCCCCACACACTCCAAGGTACACGAGTAACTTCGACATCCCCACACACTCCAAGGTACACGAGCAACTTCTACATCCCCACACACTCCAAGGTACACGAGCAACTTCGACATCCCCACACACTCCAAGGTACACGAGTAACTTCGACATCCCCACACACTCCAAGGTACACGAGTAACTTCGACATCCCCACACACTCCAAGGTACACGAGTAACTTCGACATCCCCACACACTCCAAGGTACACGAGTAACTTCGACATCCCCACACACTCCAAGGTACATGAGTAACTTCGACATCCCCACACACTCCAAGGTACATGAGTAACTTCGACATCCCCACACACTCCAAGGTACACGAGTAACTTCGACATCCCCACACACTCCAAGGTACACGAGTAACTTCGACATCCCCACGCACTCCAAGGTACACGAGTAACTTCGACATCCCCACGCACTCCAAGGTACACGAGTAACTTCGACATCCCCACGCACTCCAAGGTACATGAGCAACTTCGACATCCCCACGCACTCCAAGGTACACGAGTAACTTCTACATCCCCACACACTCCAAGGTACACGAGCAACTTCGACATCCCCACACACTCCAAGGTACACGAGCAACTTCTACATCCCCACACACTCCAAGGTACACGAGCAACTTCTACATCCCCACACACTCCAAGGTACACGAGCAACTTCTACATCCCCACACACTCCAAGGTACACGAGTAACTTCTACATCCCCACACACTCCAAGGTACACGAGCAACTTCTACATCCCCACACACTCCAAGGTACACGAGCAACTTCTACATCCCCACACACTCCAAGGTACACGAGCAGCTTCTACATCCCCACACACTCCAAGGTACACGAGCAACTTCGACATCCCCACACACTCCAAGGTACACGAGTAACTTCGACATCCCCACACACTCCAAGGTACACGAGCAACTTCTACATCCCCACACACTCCAAGGTACACGAGCAACTTCGACATCCCCACACACTCCAAGGTACACGAGCAACTTCGACATCCCCACACACTCCAAGGTACACGAGCAACTTCTACATCCCCACACACTCCAAGGTACACGAGCAACTTCGACATCCCCACACACTCCAAGGTACACGAGCAGCTTCTACATCCCCACACACTCCAAGGTACACGAGCAACTTCTACATCCCCACACACTCCAAGGTACACGAGCAACTTCGACATCCCCACACACTCCAAGGTACACGAGCAACTTCGACATCCCCACACACTCCAAGGTACACGAGCAACTTCGACATCCCCACACACTCCAAGGTACACGAGTAACTTCGACATCCCCACACACTCCAAGGTACACGAGCAACTTCTACATCCCCACACACTCCAAGGTACACGAGCAACTTCGACATCCCCACACACTCCAAGGTACACGAGCAACTTCTACATCCCCACACACTCCAAGGTACACGAGCAACTTCGACATCCCCACACACTCCAAGGTACACGAGCAACTTCGCCATCCCCACACACTCCAAGGTACACGAGTAACTTCGACATTCCCACACACTCCAAGGTACACGAGCAACTTCTACATCCCCACACACTCCAAGGTACACGAGCAACTTCTACATCCCCACACACTCCAAGGTACACGAGCAACTTCTACATCCCCACACACTCCAAGGTACACGAGCAACTTCTACATCCCCACACACTCCAAGGTACATGAGTAACTTCTACATTCACACACACTCCAAGGTAGAAGAGCTGCGACAGCAAACATGGCTGCCTGACGGGGCTTGAGTTAAGCCTGTTAGAGTAGCATGTGCTATTATAAATATGCCTGAGTGAAACCGTGAAAGCGGGCAGGACATGGATTGTGATGCTTTGCTCAGAATCTAGCCTTGTTACTTTGAATAATGCCTAATGAAGTAGTTTATAAGCACAGCGCTGCTTTGTTTACAAAGGTAGTATTTCTGCTGTTCCATAAGCGCCACCTACTGTCAGAGATTGAAACTGTACTTTCAGTCAGCGCGTTTGTTCAGACAAATGTGAAGAGCGACCAATGTTTTTACACAACTGAAGGGCCTCACACTGAATGGGAATGTATACATTTAAATGTAGAGCAGTTCACACCGGGTGCAATCAATCGCGGCGTCACAAAGACAGTTTTTTATTTCGACCAGTGTGGTGTTTTTTTGTTTTGTTTTTCCCGGTGTTGGAACGGGCCAATTAGATTGAAGACTTAATTCGCGTCTATCGTGTCTAGTTTGACGCTTGAACATTTTGAATCCACTCGCTCATTCAAAGCGAATTGGACGCGTGTATAAAGCGAGCGTTTGAAGCGGAATAGACGCGCATTCGAGGTGAAATTCTTCTTGTGGGAGGGGCAGGTGCTAGTCGGTTGTCTGTTTGCAAGATGGCTGATGTTGATCAAGCATTCATCGAGAGAGTCGCCGCTCGTATGTGCTCTGGAGAGCAGGACAGCGGTGTAGGGGTCATCAGTGGTGTAGGGATCACCGTCGGCGTACTTGGGTCCACCAGACCCTCCGGAGGCGAACCCAGTTTGGGAGTTTCACCACTGGCTCCAGGAGCTGTGCCTGGATGACGGCCGCTCTCAGCGGTGCCTCCGCCTGTCCCGCGCCCAGTTTGAGGACCTGTTGTCCCCCATCAGAGCGAGGATCACCCGCGCCCTCACCCACCTAATCTGTAATTTATTTTAGTTTTTGATGATAAATGGAGCCAGCCTCCAAAAGTAATTAACCTGTCCTGTGAATTGTTTTTTTTTTTTTTCTCACGCAACACTGCCCAGACACGAATTATGTTCTTATTCACTAAAGTATGTTGGTTGTCTTTACATTAGAATAATTATGTTTCATATAATCTAGATTTAGATATGGAATAAATATTGAAATCGAGTTATGATGTGATAAAAGATTTGCTTTGTTGTGCATTAGAACCACACCAGGCGTTAGTCATATTACAAAATAATTTGAGGCCAAACATATAAAATAACATTATAAATATGAAAAGCGGGCCTGCCCCCGTTTACCACGTCACTTCACCATGTGACCACAGCAAGCAGGCTCCTGATTGGTTAATGTGGCATGAACAGATGCCAAAGTTCAGATTTTTCTACTCCGGCGTCAGGCGCGAATTCGCTTCAAGCGCGTGAATGCACAAAAAGCACCAAATAAAATCACTCGCGGAGGACGCTCAATTAGCCTCTTTCACGCGAACAAGGCGAAATTGCAGACTCCAGACACGCGTCAACGCATCTTTACATTGACGTAACATGGAAATCACTCACTCCAGACGCTCAATTCGCGTTTGGTGTGAACGCAGCATGATGTTAATCATATAAAAAAAAAAACACTTGATTAGCATTAATATAGTCCTGAACAACTCTGTTTTAGTGATTACTGGCTGTTTGTGTGTGGCTTATTTAATAGAAGAATACTGGAGTTAGATGCTGCTGTTAATTTGAATTGATATTTGGTTTACTTGATTAAAACCCTTTGAAGAAGTGTTGGCCTGTGTGTTTGCTAACACTAGCTGTGTTCTCCGCAGGACTACATCCACCGCGTGGGCCGCACGGCGAGAGCAGGGAGATCTGGGAAATCCATCACCTTCGTCACACAGTCAGTCACTCCTCCCTTCCTCAGTCGTTCAGTGATTCTGCCGTCTGGCTCAAGCCTTAGAATCTGCGTTCTGACGCTCTGTGTGTGTGTGTGTGCAGGTATGACGTGGAGCTGTTCCAGCGCATCGAGACGCTGATTGGGAAGAAGCTTCCCGCCTTCCCCACACAGGAAGAGGAAGTGATGATGCTGGTGGAGCGAGTGAGCGAGGCTCAGCGGTTCGCACGCATCGTACGTCCTCTTGCCCTGTGATCAGGTACTGCGGTGTGACGGAGTGTGTGTGTGACGGCTGTGTTTCCTCTGGCAGGAGATGAAGGAGAGCAGCGAGAAGAGGAAGCGGCCCCGGGCGGCCGAGGAAGAGGACGGCGAGCAGTCAAGCGGCGTGAGGAAGATGGTCAAGGGCGGCTCCTTCAGAGGGACGCGAGGCGGCGGCGGCGGCTTCAAGAGAGGAAGATGAAGAGCTGACGTCTGTAGTTCTCCCTGTCAATCTAATAAATGCTGCATTCTCTTCTCGTTTCGAGTGAACTGTCCCTTTAAGATAATATAAATATGTGTATTATGAATTTCTTTGAAGCCGCGTCCCCCTTTGGCAGAGAGCAGACCACAGCGCTACTTCTTTTAGAGGCGTTTCTCAAGGGCAAGTCGGACTTGTGTTTTTGGCGGTTCGGACTCGGCGAGTTTGACTTGGGCGAAGGAACCCTGGAGTCCGGAGACTCAGCGAACAGAACAACAGCGCTCTCGGTTACTCGCCTCGATAGGAGTCGACTGGAACAGGCTATGATTGCTATTGCAGTTGTGCTTTATAAGGAGCGGATCCGTCAGGAAGAGACAGCGGAGACGTGCCTTATTAGCATGCGTCTCCAGCTTTGTGTTTATCTAACCCTTATGCTTTTCTCATCACCTGCCCATGTGTTTATAAGTGTGACTGGACAGTTTACTTGCTATACCTCTAAATAAAAAGTTTTTTTGGGTGTTCTATTTGGCGTAAGCTGTAGTAAGTGGTGCTTTTAATTGGTCCTGGTTATACGGAGAAGTGTTTCACTCATATAAATGCACCTGAAGAACAGGTAAGTTTCTGGTAATGAAACATCCAGAGGTTTTTATTTATCTAATATATTGCGGTGAACAGTGCATGCATGTAATGTGTACATTAGCCGAGCTCTAGCGTGAATGACCTGATGTAACATAAACGTTGGTAAACAAATCTTTCCTCAGAGTAGTGAGAACAACAGATGATCTGCATTAAGACATAGTTATAAAAAAGGAAAAAAAGTCGGCACATCACGGCTCCGAAAATGCAATAATAGACTCACACAGGTGGTAACCTTTAGATCACGCAGGCTCTTCGTCAGACGATTAAGAGTTAAACACACCATGCCTTTATACTCACAGCTATAGAGAAGAACAAATGAAAAAGCAAAGGAAAAAATACAAAAGTAATGCATATTAAATGTGAGAATCAAAGTAAACATAAAAATTATGGTAACACTTTACAATAAGGTTCATTAGTTAACTACATTAGTTAACATTAACAAAGATGAACAAATGCTGTATAAGTGCAGTTCATTATTAGTTAATGTTAATTTCAACATTTACTAATACTTTATTAAAATCTTGTTAACATTAGTTAATTCACTGTGAACTAACATGAACAATGAACAGCTTTATTTGTATTAACTAACATTAACAAAGATTAACAAAAACAGTAGTTAATGTATTGCTCATTGTTAGTTAGTTTACTAATGTTTAATAAATTAACCTTATTGTAAAGTGTTACCAAAATTACTATCCAGTTAAATAATGATACCTGCATAAACCAAAATAACAAAAGCAAGAGATAAAAAAAGAAAAATGAACAAATCTTATAAGAAACGGACGAATATCTATTCTTCATTTAATCCCCTAGGTGCTATAGACCCTAACGTGTAAATCCAGAAGGGTTCGCGTTTTAGAAGTAAATTACTGATGTCTCCTCCGCGCCGGGGACACTTCACCAGTTCTACACATAGGGTTAGTAAGGTAGAAACAGAATGTCTAAAAGCAGCAAAATGCTGAGCGACCGGACTTTAGAAATCTCGATGTTCTGAAATGCGGGTTCCACATTTATTTAGACAAGGTTCCCTTTGGCAACTACAGATGTGGAAATGGCCAACAATGTAACTTCACTTATAAAACTAAAACATTCAAACATCCTCACACTGCTAAAATGTTCAATATAAGAGGCACAATTTCGTGCAAAACGGCTAATGTAATTTACACGCCTTGTGGCCTTTGCTATGTGGACAAAACTAGTAGATCTTTAAAAACCCGCATTTCAGAACATCGTTGCGCTATCGCTCAGTCCGGTCGCTCAGCATTATGCCTCTTTTAGACATAAAAAGGTAGAAACGAGTGTTCACATTTAGAGCATTTATGTGGGAGGACACCAACCCAATAGCCCAAAGTCAAAGGATGAGGGAGCTAGTCGTGTGTGACAGTGAAGTGTCTGCATTAAATTAAGTTAATTCAGGTGAAATACAGCTGATATTCTACTCCCAGGTGAAGCGTGTATGCTGAAGGCACACCTCAAGTTATCGACTGCGACAGTTCCCTCGCTCTGCCAGCTGAAGCCCAGTTCTCTTTCACAGAGACAACCGAGTTTTACTCCACCACAACAAAGCAGTAAGTGACCAAGTCATCTCTAACCCTCCTGTGGTGTTCATCTCTTTAACTTGGGTGTACTCTGAAGGGTTACAAATTTAAGAATCTATTTCAGATATGCTTCCTTATATAACATCACGGTGAAGAATACTGATTTTAGCATTTGAGGTTTTAATTTAGATTCCAATACAAACTGAGAAAGTGATTATTGAGTTTACAGCAAGATATTCCTGCCCGACCTGTTTTTCCTTTGCAAGTTAAATGAGTCAGATCACGGAGACGCTAACCTATTGTCTTTAATGGCTCTTGGAGCCAGAGCCACAGTCCAGACGTTGAATCGTTAGGCTGATTGGATTAGCACATATGCGTTTGAATGGTTATGCTGATTGGATTGAGACTGGTAACACGCTGGAGTCTGGGGCGGGTTTCCTTAACCTGTATACTCATTTACATGCTTTGTTTGAATTTGTCTCCACCTTCAAAAGTCCCTCCTCCTAAAATGCATATAAGACACCATGTAAATTTAGATACTTTAGACTTGGAAGAACACTACAGACGACTCACAGCGAAGATCCCAATAAAACTCTTCTGCTTATCCCAACGTCTCCTGGTTTGCTTTGAAGAAAGAAAAACTTTACAACAACTCCAACCAACACAGTATGAAATGAGCAGGAGTAGAGAAGAGGTATTTTTTTAATGCATTATGCAAATGTAATGTAATGAATGCTGCAGCTTTGTTAAAAAACTATTTTTTACTATAAGAAAAAAAAAATGTGTGGAGACGCGCTGAACTTTAGCTTTTGAAGAAAGAAAGTGAAAAACTAAATAAATGAACAGTTGGGTTTTGGCGATTTTACTGTCTGGCATCTCTTAAGTGTGTGTGAACGAGAGAAGCTGTGAGACAGTAGATGGGGGTTAAATGAAGATAATAGGAAAGAAGAACCTTTCAACTACCAAACACGTGATGTTATTTGTGCAACACAGATCACACTGTATAACATCAAAAGATAGAGTTAAATATTAATTTGTGTGTGAGGCTTCTTACTGGAGCTCTGCAATTTTTACTTTTGACTTAATCCATGTGACAATATGCCAAGTTAATGTGCTGTATTCTTTACAGATGTACCAGTCAATTTAGGATTTATTCTGCATTCTGCGAAACGCGGGCCGGATCAAAATTTGCGAGGGGCGGATTTGGCCTTCGGGCCTTGAGCTTGACACGTTAGGTTCACAATACATTTTGGCACCTTTTCTGAAGTTTTTGTACCTTTTTTCAATGCAACAAATCCGGACCTGGTGGGTATTGAAGGATGACGGAGTACGGAGCCGACACGCAGCCGTTCCGCAGTTGGTGGAAATCCGGGGCAAGTGTTTCATCAGGTGTGGTCCGCCGAATCAGCGTTTGACTGACCCGGTCGGGAACAGACCACACAATCGCACATCTGTATAAGTGAAATCAACGCATATTGACCTCGTGGGTTTTTGTGAGAGGAGTTTGATTTATAATGGTTTTACCAGTCATAAGCATCAAATTACATTCATAACAGGCCTTAAAGTGTGTCCCCAGTTATTAATGCAGTTATTAGAGTGAGAGAGATGTTGCAATAATGAGACAGAAAAGCATGTGCGTCATTATTATTTTTTTATTTATTAATTCAATTCGTTTTAATTAATTCGTTCATTCTTTTCTCTATTATTGACAGATGACACTAGCCAAATAAATGAAACACAAAGCCTTAAAGGGATAGTTCACTTTGAAATTAAATTTTGGTATGTTTTAGCTTACCTGAAGGGCATCCAAGATGTAGGTGTCTTTGTTTCCGCAGTAGTTTCAATTTTGATATTTTTAGGTCAAACCGTTCTTGTCTGTCAGTCATATAATGCAGGTCTATGGTCACTGTCTCAAAGAGCATGCACAAGTCCAAATTAAAACAATTCCCCATCGTCCAAAGTAAACAATTCCCCATCGTAAGTACACATTGATGGCCTAAGACACGAAACGAGCGGTTTGTGTGAGAAAATGAACAGTATTTATATCGTTGTTACCTTTTGAACACAGCCGCGTCCAAGTAATCTGAGGGCCCGGGCGGATATAGACACTGATGTCGCCTTGGCTACGGTTTCGTTCCAATGAACTGCAGTAGCCAAGGCGACATCTAGTGTATCTATACCCGCACGCGCCCTCAGATTACTTGGACGCGGTCGAGACCTGCCTGGAACTACTTTAGCCGTGCGTTTCCCTGAAAATAATGCACACCTTAGAACGTTCGTCAACCAATCAGATTCAAGCATTCAACGGCCCTGTAGTATAAAATATAATATAATATAGTGTGAATATACATTCACAGCTGATGCCACAGTGGAAGTGAAGAAATACATCAACGATGCGTATTTGCCCAGAACTCATGATCCTCTAACTTACTGGAAAGAGATAGCAGTAATCTTTCCTCATTTGTATGTCCTAGCTAAAAAATATCTTTGCATGCCAGCAACAAGTGTCCCTTGTGAGAGGATTTTTTCAAAGGCTGGAGAAATTATCTGTAAAAAAAGAAGTAGGCTAAGTCCTTCCACAGCAGAGAAATTAATATTTTTGATTAAAAATCTCTAAAAAAGTGAGACATTGTGGCTTGATTTATTTTATTAATATTCATTTTGCAGGACCAAAATAACATTTTGCACAGTGAGGAGCCTACAGGTTACAAGCTTCACATATTAGAAAAATACAATAATAAAAAAACACATTTTTTTTAATGGCTCGTCAAGGTTGTTTCAGGTCAACACCTGCAAGTGACCACTAGGTGTCACCGTTGAGACGGGTGTCGGATTGTTTCGAAGCCTCGACACAATATGGCCCGTTTGCTTGAACTGTTTCATTGCTTCACGAAGCCTCGATCTGCCCACCACTAGCGTCTGGTACACAGTCAAACATCTGTTGTCAAACAGTTACACTTTACACACAGCTAGCTAAAATAACGTTGGCAATAGAAATGGAGTGTTGACACATACCTTTCATAGGCGACAGCACAGTGAACACAGTGTAAGGAGGACGTACGAGCCGAGGGATTACTTAGTTTTCCACTCGATGTGCCAGTCTTATACAAAAGTGCCATTGACGCTAATGAATGACTAGCCACTTGCAAGCTAACTAGAGGGCGTGGCTGAGGGGAAGAGGGATACGGTGGGAACAGGAGGACAAACTTGCTACAGCAGTTACTCTGCCGGTTACATATGGATAACTGTTACTTTTGCATTTGACATGTGCGTTAAGGCCTTTTTTTATATTTTAAAAATGTAATTATCACTAATTTCTCTTGAAAGCACAAACCGTTTCCAGCAAAGTGAAGTTAAATAAAATATGATTTTATTTGATATGATTCAATATTGCTATGATTCCCGACATGTTGTTATCTGTCCGGTTAAGATGGACTCTTAAGCTGCACCAATTCTTAATTATGTGTGGTTTCCTTTGTGTTGTCAGATCTTTGAGCTGGTCCATGACAGTGACCATGAGGTCTTATCTTCTCAGTTCTGCAAGCTTAGCGTACTCATTCAAATCACATTTACATTCAAGGCAAATTTGCAGCGCTCCATGTAAGAGAGACAAGAAGTCTTCTGTTGAGAAGAGCTTGACCTGAACACATCAGATGATAACCTCACTAATGCCTATTTAAAGCTGTTATAAATGCAGTTTCCAGCAAAGTGCAGTTAAAAATTAAATATGTTATAGTGTTTAAATGTCATGTGTTCTGGCTCCAGCTCTTTTTACGCTCAGAGTCTTTCATATGAGCTCATTTCTTTTTGCGCGCAGTATCTTAAACTATTTGCTCTCCATGTACAAAACTAAATATCATCGATTTGTAAAGAGGACTTTCTACAACCTAAAAGCTTTAAAGACCCTTCGAACATATAGACAGTCCTCTCAGAAATCTGACTGGACACAATCAAGCTTTGTGACGGGAGACTCGTCAACATGTGAACTTTTTGATGAACTCAGAGCTTCTCCTGTTTGGGCTGTTAGACACCGAGGTGATTAAACATCGATAAACATGCACAACTTGTGGAACACGAGTGAGTTTAATTACTTTAAGACAGTTTTCATACAGTAACGTTGTATATAGGACAGGTTATGCATCCAATTTAAATACAGATGACATGGGCAATAATACAATGTATTACAACATTTAAATTCTTGTTTTTCATTTAAACATTTTAATTCAGATCCAGTTTAACAATGACACAACTGTAAGGGTTCATTTTTATGCAGCTAGTGTTTATTTCTCTTAAACACTTGTTGCACAGTAGAAAATCTACACCTCAATTTGAGATTGCTGACAAATGTGATTGTTAACAAATAAATCCACATTCACATTAATCCTGATTAAAGATCATTTGCAGTAAATGGTGCATCCTAAATTGTACATGTTTTGTTAACTGTATGTAAAATATGTGAAAGTGTTTACTTCGTAAAAAGAGCACAATTCAAATTAGAAACAGGCCCTGTACTCTTCACTTTATAGACCACCTCACATGGAAGACCTGGCTGCTCTGACCTCTTCTTTATCTCTACGACTTTAAAGACCTCATAGGGAGGAATCAGCACTTCTCTTTCTGCGTCCCCAAATTGAGAATAGATGGAGACATCTGCTCCCATGCACGTGAAAATCTCAAAGCATGACTTCTCTCCGAACAATTTCCTGCCATAATCACCCAGGGAGGCTGAGGTGAAAGAGCCAAAGCGAAACTGTGTGTTTTCAACATCTTGGCTAAAGTACCTGTCGACTCTACGGTAGCCAGTGTAGCATTTTTTATCCTTGGCTCTTTTAGCTTGAATGGCAGTAGTCAAGAAAAAATGAAGTGTGTGATACCCGAATGTGGTCGTATACTGATGTCTCTGGGTTCGAACTTTATTGTTGAAATCAAGATACGCATTGCCTTTGCCAGAGGTGTAATAAGCAATAGCTACAAGCTGTTCTTTTTCTAGTGTGTGGGTTTTCTTTGCGGTCTTGTCCTCTGAGCTCTCCCAGACCTCTTTGAATTTTTCGTCTGTGTTCTTCTCATTCTCCAGGTTTTCTGTTACCTTCTTCTTCATTTCTGGTACGCACCCATAGTAGCTGTCGTCAACAGAGTCTTCAGCCATGTCCAGTGGTAGCACACTGTTTTCCCCAGCACCAGCACCAGCACCAGCAGCAGATTTATCTGAAATCTTCAAAGAAATAATAGACATTTTGAGAACATTAATCTTGTTTTCTGGTCATCTTACGGATGTTAGTGCACAGTAGTGAAAATGAAGCAACCCTACCATTGCCATTCCTGTAGAGACTCCGTAAGTGAGAAGCACTGCTGCCACAACGACCATCATTGCCATCTTCCACCACAGCAGAAACCTGGAGACTGTTGTGGAAAATCTCTTCGGTGTTCAGTGATGAAGCTGGAAAATAAGATTGTCTGACACACTGGGTTTATCGATGTTATTTTATTTATTATCTTGCAAGTAGAAGGAGGCAGTTTAACAGAGTGTCAAGCAGTCTGCAAAATTGCGTTGAGGAATCGAAGGCTTTCCCAGAGTTTTTATGGGCGAGCAATGCAGGGGGAGGGACTGAATTCTTGTCGACTCAGCAATCCTGGTCCAATGGCTCCTTCAGACGTCTTCGAGGGGAATCCATGATGTATCACCATCTATGATCTGGTTATTCCAGTACTGTACACGTTCATTTTCATGGGAGGCTGTTTGAACAAACTAAAACAGTTGTAATTTCATAAGAAATTTAGATTCTAACACACTTGCATTTTGTCCCCAAAAGAAAGGTAAGTCCCCACAATGTGACTGTTAACTAATGTTTGTCCCCACAACAGGAATAAATCACATTTGATGAGTTGATGGGTGTCACTTATGGAGCAACTTCCTGATCACACAGAACTCGGCTGCTCAGTCTGAGTTCATCTGTCTGGTCATCCACCGCTCACATCTTTAACCCTTGTGCATCCTTGAGGACATTTTTGTCCTTTTCAGTTTTGTTTTTTTGATCACTTTGCCTGTGTCAATGCTAACTGCATAAAATTTGGCACGGGTGTGTATTTTTATTGGAATTTTACTATTTCATCACCATTTCCTTTAAAAAATCTATATTGCACTAGTTACACGAAATACTTCCTCTCAGGACCTTTTGGACAAAAATGGCCCCATTGAAACCCATTAAAACTGCATTTTTTAATCCCTGTGCCGTTTAACTATAAAATGATTCTGTTGGCAAGACTTCAAAATTGACATTTTTACAATTATTTATCAGATGGTGCCATTTTTTCAGGTTAGGCCTATAAAACAAATACTTGCTTTATTCCTGTTTTCTGCTTCGGCATATTATAGAGCCAACTGGATAAATTATGCAACGATAATTGTGTGGGTTTGTTTGTTGGTATGGATGTCTAAGTGTGGTTTGTATGTGTTTAATAAAATAAAATGTGTGTTTGTGTGCTTGTAATATTTGAGAGAGAAAAACTCAACTGCAAATCAAAAATCCAATCACAGTGTTCACCAGTGGAGTTTTTATGGGCTGAAATATGTGCCACCAGAAACTGAATTTGAATCAATTATATTTGAATTTGAATTGCTAAACTTGAATAATTGCATTGGAAAACTGAATTTGAATCACATAATTTGAAATTGTATTGTTTAATTTGAATAATTGCATTGAAAAACTGAATTTGAATTGTATAATTTGAAATTGAATTTATTTGTTTGGAACTGAAGTCCAATACAATTTGATCCTCACTGAAAATTTAACTCTCTTTATATCCTCACATTCAGTTCTCACAATTCAGATTCAGATCACCAAATTCAGTTTTGGAGGAGGAGTCCAGTACATCCACGTCTGTCTCCTCTGGAAACATCGGCAACAAGAGAAGATGCCGACGGCTAAATCAGGACAGGAAGAGGGAGAGGTCTAGTCAGCCGCCCTTCAAACCATTGACATCAACTATGAAACCCCAACATGGAAGAACAACAAACATACACCTGGGTTGAAGTCCCAGCTATATCGACTCAACAAGCAGATGATCCTCTTAACGAGAGCAAAGAAGCGACTCCTTTAAACCCTCTTGGGATAGATTACATGCTAAAGCGTCAATCATTCTAACAACAAAGTCGATCCTGACGATAGGATGTTGGAATGTAAGAACATTGCACACAACAGGTGCAACAGCGCTACTAGTGCATGAACTGAAGAAATTCAGATGGGACATCATTGGATATCTGAAACTCACTGGATTGGAGCAGATGACAAACGTTATGAAGATCATCGGATCCTTTCCAGCGGCAGAGAAGACCTTCATAGATCTGGAGTAGCTCTGGTGTTAGGTCCACTGGCAGAGAAAGCCTTATTGGGGTACAACCCAGTAAACAACAGGATTATCACAGCAAGATTCAGGACCATGATCGGATGTATGAAGGTATGCCAGGTCTACGCTCCAACAATGAAGGCAAGCAATAACGGTATGGATGATTTTTACTCCAGACTACAAGAAGTAATCAGGAATGTGCCAAAAAAAGATCTCATAATCCTGATGGGAGACTTTAATGCCAAAGTAGGATGTCAGTATCAGGACTCACATGGAGTAGTAGGCAAGTTTGGATATGGACAACGGAATGATAGGGGCTACAGGCTAATAGACTTTTGCGGATTAAACGATATTATCATCACAAACACCCAATTCAAACAGTCCAAGGAAAATAGATGCTGGACATGGATATCTCTAAATGGTGTCGACCGCAATCAGATTACATAATGATCAGCAGGAACGGGAGAGGCAGTGTGAGGAACAGCAGGGCTTTCCCCAGTACAGATGCTGGATCAGAACACCGACTGGTGATGGCCAACATAAAATTGAAACTCAAGAGAAACTACAAGGGGAAGAGAAAGAAAAGAGCAGACACAAGGGAATTAAAGGATGAAGACATAAAGGAGAAATACCAAGAAGAGATTGAGAGAAGATGGAACGACCTGCTTGACACCAGAGGAATAGAAGAAAATCTATCAGCTGACATCAACAAGGAATGGGAACAAATCAGAATGGTCATGATTGCACATTACACAACCGACAAGATCATAGGGAGGTTATCAGGTGGTAAAATACCTGATTGGATTTCTTTGCAAACACTGAAACTCTCTGATGAAAGGAGGGAGTGGAAAGCGAGAAGAAGAGAAAGCAAAGAAACGGTAAAACATTACAACTACCTATGCCGACAAGTCAATAAGAGTGCAAAAACAGACAAAGAACGATATATAAATGACACATGCAAAGCGATAGAAGAAAGCAGAAAACAAAACAAGAACAGAGAAGTATATGAAAGTATCAGAAAGCTAAGCGGGAAGAGTACCATCAAAATTAGTATAATAAAGGATAAAGATGGGACTATGATAACTGATGCAGAAAAGGTAAAGACACGTTGGAAGCAGTACTTCGAAGATATGTATAATGATCCAAATCCGGTGGACGAGAGAATTCTGGCCAACTTGGACTACAACGGAGACGAAGAACCAACACCAAGCATCATGATGGAAGAAGTTGTCCGAGCAATAGACAGCCTAAAAACAAGGAAAGCCTCAGGCATCGATAACAGATGGAACAGGATTACAAATTATTTCCAGCTCTGTAAACGAATTTGGGACGAGGAGGTGTTCCCAACAGAGTGGAAAAAAGCTGTCATCGTTCCCATATACAAAAAGAAAGATAAACTGGATTGCAATAACTACAGAGGCATCAGCCTGTTATGCCACAGTGGCAAGATCATCACAACAATAATTATGGAAAGAATAAAGAAAAAAAAACGCAAGAATTCCTCTCCAAAGAAAAGGCGGGCTTCAGAACATCACAGAGCACAATAGACCAAATATTCATGCTCTGACAATTAGCTGAGAAGTATACTGACTTCAGCAAGGACTTTGTGTGTAAATTTGTATGCTATTTACACTACAAAAAGGCATTTGATAGTGTGTGGAGAGCTGGATTGTGGAATGGAATGGGGAGATTAGGATACCCAGAAAAAGTTGTCTGAATATTAGAGAGCCTATATAAAGGTACATTCAGCGCCGTAAGAATAGGTGCTGATGTGACTGAATGGTTCGAAACAATAGTAGGAGTACTACAGGGCTGCATAGTGTCTCCACTTCTCTTTAATATCTTTTTAGAGGTGATCATGGCAAGTGTGCTGAAAGAGGTGAAGGAAGGAGCAGTCATGAATGGACAAATCATCAACAACCTCAGATTCACGAACGACATCGCAGCTTTGGCAGAAAACCAGGATGACCTACAAATAGTGATCAACAGAATCATAGAGGAGAGTACAAGGATGGGCATGAAGGTCAACACAGGAAAGACAGAAGTACAACATATTGGACGTGAAAAGACCAAAGTATTCCTCCTAATAGAAAACCAGGAACTTAAGCAGGTAGAAAATGTATGTACTTGGGAGGAAATATTAGTGAGGATGCCTCTACAGAACAGGACCACAGAAGAAGAATTGGACTAGCATGTGGTGCAATGCAAAACTTTAACTCCATATGGAAATCTAAAGACATTTCCAGATTTACAAAAATAAGAGTTTATGAATCTTTGGTACTTAACATACTATTGTACAATTCAGAGACATGGACACTAAGAGAAGCAGACAAGAATAAACTGAGAGTGTTTGACATGAATTGCTTACGGAAAATCCAAGGGGTGACAAGAAGAGACCGAATAAGAAACGTCGACATAAGAAGAGAATTAGGGATGGAAATCGATGTGGTACAGCGAATTCAGAAAAAGAGGCTTGGATACTTTGGACACGTGGTCCGAATGAAAACAGAACGACTTCCAAATGTCGCGCTATTCGGCCATGTGCACGGGGCAAGGAGGAGAGGGCGACCAAAGAAAAGATGGTTCAACAACTTGGAAGAGGATCTGAAAAAAATTAGGCTGAACATCGTCGAGGCTTGCAGGCTTGCAGCCTCTGACAGAAATAGATGGAGGGACTTCGTGTTGGGGCTGTCGGAGCGTGGGTTACCATCGCCATGACATAAAGAAAGAAAGAAAGAAAATTCAGTTTCAAGTTACTGTGACAGACATCCGGGTAGTTGGAGGATGAAGGAAGAGCAATCGGGCGCAGATCGATAGATAGAGTTATCCCTTATATACAGTATATAGCTGCCTGAACTATATACTGTATATATATATATATATATATATATATAAGGGATAATGTATATAGCGAGGCGGTTGTTATAGCGAATAACAACCCCGACAGGTCTTGAATCAGCTTGAAGGGGTTGTTACCCAGATAGCAGACCAACATTGAATTTACATTGAATCAATGTTAATGTATTAACCAAAAGATCATTGAATCAATGTTGAAATTTAACATTGATTTTTCATCAGGTTTGCACCCTGAAATAATGTTATTTCAACGATGAAAAATCAATCAATATGGTCATAAAATCAATATTATTTCAACCATAATTAAATCACTTATTTAACATTGAATCAACATAGAAACAATATAAAATCAATCTTGCTTTATGTACAGCAAGATTCTATGCTAGTTTATCATGCTTGTACTGTGCTTGAATTTTTAAATGACTCATTTCAGACAGAGACCATGTACGGTTGCAATTAAATATGTTTTTAATCAAAATGTTATTCAAAGTAAACTACATCCTTCAGTTTACAAGTAAATGTATTATTTATGCCCCCAAAACTGAACAGGAAATATCACATTCAGAAAAAAATTGCATTTCGTGGTGACAAAGACAAAAACAGCACAGCACTACAGTAAGAAAGAATGAAACATCTCTGATAAATTTTTCAAATTCAATTTTATTTAGCACATTTAGAACAGACCAAAATGCTTTACAGAAGAACAACATTAAACGATATAGCATGCATTAAAAAATAAAACAAGATATAACATGCATTATAAAATTAAAAAAAGATATAACATGCATTATAAAATAAAACAAAAACAAGAGCAGCATAGCTGAGTAACCATAAAACAAAAGAACCAGAACAGAAATCAGAACTCAGATATAAATTAAAAAAAAAAAAAAATAGCTTGCTATTATTTGAATACAAAAAATATATTACCCATCGTAGGCCTACACGTCGTCTTCCATTTGCGTGCCCAAAGAACTCCCGCTTCTTTGCACCTTTTTAACTTCAGGGTTAGTTCGCCCTAGAATGAAAATGAACAATTTACCCACGGCGTTTGGTAAAAGACAAATTGAAATTCAATATATTATTAGGGAAAATCCCGGCCGTTGGTTTGTGTTCATGTTACTAATAGGCCTACATTTAACATAGCAGTTAATTCCGACTCACCCAGGAAAAGCAAACAAGTTGTAAGAAATATAGATAAATAAAATTGAGAAATGAAAGATTAGAGATTTAAGATTAACTTACCTCTAAAAATCACTTTGTCGTTGCCCGAATGCTTCGTCTGTCTGTCTGTTTCGCGCTTGAAATCTGTTGACCGTTATGCAGCGCTTTGATCTGATTGGTTGGCAACCAATGTTAGGATTGTCTCTAGGCAACCAGTGGAGAAATTTAAGCTGACCAAAAATCAACATTGATTCAACGTTTGTCTTTTCAACACTGAAATGATATTTTAACATTGAATTTTCAACATTGTTCCAATATTATTTTAGCATTGATTTTTCAACATTGATCCAATATTATTTAGCATTGAATTTTCAACCTCAACCAAAATGATGATTCTGATGGAATTTCAACATTTAATCAATGTCACCTTGCTATCTGGGTATTCGCTATAACAACCGCCTCGCTATACATTATCCCGCTTATTACATGGCTACCTACAAAATAAATAAATAATTTGACACAAATTATTGATTTAAAAAGGAGTTTATTGATTTAAAAAGATTGTATTGCTTCCGCTAAAGAAAATAGTCCGTTCCGCGTCCATAGCAACGCTCTGTTTTTCATGGCAACGGTGTGATATACTTCGCACATTGGAATTCAACCGAGCCATGTAATAAGTATATCACACCGTTGCCATGAAAAACAGAGCTATGGACGCGGAACGGACTATTTTCTTCAGCAAAAGAAAACTCAACTATTTCCTCCAGCAGCGTTGTGTCGGTTTTGGCTCACAGGAAGCGGGCAGTAAGTCTCTAGATCCTGCAGCCGCAGACGAACTCTGCTGCCCCGCTGTAGTTTCTCTCCGTCCGCCGGCCACCGGCAAAGGCAGTGGAACTTCCCGCCGAAATATACGTACTCCCGATCACCACTATGTCTTTGGCCGGTCCCATCTGGATCAGCGGGGGCCGGTGCAGCAGCGAGGTGAAGCTGTGTTCCTGCCCGGGAGAATGAGACGCTGCCGCGGGCCACGGAGAGAGAGAGTATAGGTTTCATTCTCACCTGTGAAATTATCCCTTGCTGTTATTTTTTATTTTTATTTTTTTCCATTTCTTTCGTTCTAACATCCATAAGCAGCACAACAGTCTGGCATATTAGTGCTGAGTGATGATCCTGCGACACTGAACTCTATCTCATAGATATAACATGATATAGATAGGTTTCCGATGACGTCACATTTCTCCCGCAACTCCTTACGGCGCCATCTTGTGTGTCAAGTGGGTCAAGCGTTTGTGTTACGGAGCATGATAATACCCTGAATCGGCATTATTCTGAACATAAAAATCATACGATTATTCTCCGTTTGGCTTGAGTTAATGTTCAGTGCTGCTCTTGTGAACATTTAGAGGTTTTGTGCTCTGGAGATGTGACACTTTATCTAATCATTTCCAAGATGGGCTAGCTAAATGCGCTAGCTAGCTATAATCAGCTGTCAAATCGCTGTACCCAGGCGGCTACTATCGACACAGCCCTTGAGAGGTGTTGGCTGGGCAGAAGCACACTCTGACGATTGTCCACCTTCATCACTTTCTCTGTGGCCACATCAGCTGGTCGAGCACATCGCTCCGTGCCTCTGCTCTCCATCTCTCTCCTAAGTTACACTAAATTAGCTCGGAGCGTTGTGTTGTTGTTGTTGTTGTTGTTTTACCCAGATGGTGTTGTCTTGACACTGAGTCTAAATGTACCATATAATAAGGGCTGTGCAGATATCAGCCGCCTGGCTACAGCGATGTGAACCGTCAATGCAGGGCTCCAGACTAACATTTCCACGAGGGAGAGAGAGCAAGACAGCGCTTAGTTTGGAGACGGTGAAGTCTTGTTTACATGTTCGCCTGGCTCCGAAGAGAGAGAGAGAGAGTGCGCGCGCGCGACCGGCTCTCTCTCGATCTGCTCGTTCTTTCAGTTAAACATGCACCCAGTTCATCTACATTACTCACCGATCAAATAAGACTTTGGCGGGACAAAAATTCACTTTGGCGGGCGCTAAAACAAGTTCAATGCAGGAGAATTCATGCGTGAATTTAACTGAGTAGTGTATGACCATGCACTCGCACAAATGCGACCACATACAATTTTAACTCGGACATTCTAACAAAATAATTGTATGCTTCCAGAGACTTTCTTCTTCTTAATTTGTCATCGTTATCTCAACACAAAAGAGTCAAAAATACTTTATATTAACTGGCTTTCTATTAATGCAGCACAGTGAATGAGCCGTGTCTCCCAGTGGCTTACTGACAGCTTTGACACACAACATGGCGGCGCGCCGCAGAGGATAATGGGTAATTCGAGAAACGGAAACCCATCTATTAATGACTCTATCTATCGATATCGATCTGCGCTCGATTGCTCTTCCTTCATCCTCCAACTACCCGGATGTCTGTCACAGTAACTTGAAACTGAATTTGGTGATCTGAATCTGAATTGTGAGAACTGAATGTGAGGATATAAAGAGAGTTGAATTTTCAGTGAGGATCAAATTGTATTGGACTTCAGTTCCAAACAAATAAATTCAATTTCAAATTATACAATTCAGATTCAGTTTTTCAATGCAATTATTCAAATTAAACAATACAATTTCAAATTATGTGATTCAGATTCAGTTTTCCAATGCAATTATTCAAGTTTAGCAATTCAAATTCAAATATAAATTATTCAAATTCAGTTTCTGGTGGCACATATTTCAGCCCATAAGTTTTGCTGGCATCCAGTGGGGAAAGTCTGGTACTGCGCCCAAACAAGATCTGACTGAAAGCTCATTTTTTGAGATATCATCCTCAAATTCGGAACACAACCTGTTTAGATTTATGGCTTTGAATTTATATCAGTTTTAGAGTTCCAAATGTTTCATAAAATATATATTGTATATAAAATATTGATTATAATGTTCATACATATTTTTCATAAACTTAAACTTCTATAACATTTTTTTGGTTGCACTTTTTTCACTTTTTTCACTTCAACAACAATCTGCCAAGGGTCTTCTTTAAAATGAGACCAAACTTAAGTATTTGCTCACAAGCATAACATTTTTATGAGAGTTTTTTGACTTGGACATTTTTGTCCCTTTTGGACCTATGAGTAATTTTTTTTTTTTGTTGTTAATGTTAACTGCATGAATTTTGAGGTATTATAGAGCCAGTTGGATAAATTATGCAATGATAATTGTGTGCGTGTGTTGGTATGGATGTCAGAGTGTGGTTGGTATGCGTGTTATAAAAAAAATGTGTTTGTGTGCATGTGTGTGTTTGTAGTATTGAGAGAGAAAAACTCGACTGCAAATCTAAAAGCCAATCACAGTGTTCACCAGTGGAGTTTTGCTGGCATCCAGTGGGGAAAGTCTGGTACTGCGCCCAAACAAGATCTATCTGAAAGCTAATTTTTTGAGATATCAACCTCAAATTTGGAACACAACTTATTTAGATTTATGGCTTTGATTTTCTAGCCGTTTTAGAGTTCAACTTGTTTCATAAAATATACATTTTATATAAAATAATATTCATAAATAATTTTCATAAACTTAAACCTATATAACCTTTTTTTGGATTTACTTATAAAAAAAATTTAACTTCAGCAATAATCTGCCAAGGGTATTCTTTAAAATGATACCAAAATTAAGTCTGTGCTCCCAAGCTTCAACTTTTTATGACCGTTTTTTGACATGGACATTTTTGTCCTCTTTGGACCTATGAGTAACTTTTTTAAATTGATGCACAAGGGTTAACACATCACACATGAAAATAACATGTTCTTTGTCTTTAGTTAATCTGTGAGACAATAGCAGGTGTAGAAAAGGAATGGACGCTTTTGGATGTTTAAAATGAGCTGGTCTTTTGAGTATATTGTAAATTTTACCAGTTAGGGACTGTTCGTTTTTTATTTAAGGGGCCACCGGAGGAGTTTTGAGATCTGTTGTCAAAAAAGACATGACCCTCCCTTTCGCCAGCAATAAATTTTTCTATGAATCTTTCAAAATGATTGTGTAAAAAGGCATGACCCTCCCCGATAATTTATTGATTAGCTACTTCTGTACTGGTTGGCACTTGGCAAAGATGTTCAGATAGCCATTGTTTTGTTTTTTTTAAACCATAAACTCTTGCTTTCTCATCTTACTAGGGCTGTAACGATAGACCAAACCTACGATTCGGTTCGTATCACGATTTTTGATTTTAGATTTGAAAAAAATCATGTTTTCGGTGCTGATGCGGTGTGACTCGTTCAACATGTGGGTGGCACTGCCAATAAAGCATCTAAAAGCTGTCACAAAGAACCGGCAAAAGTAATGATTATGAATATGTCAAATATAGCAAGGAGACATTTTAATTGTTTATTAATAAACAAGTGTTTTCTGTGTCGACTGCAAAGATGAAGTTGACGATGCGTCGCGACCTTCTCAGAACGCGCCAGAGAGAAATGCACATTTCATAAGCAGAAAGCAGTCTGTTTTCCTTCGTTTTGAATTGTTCTGTGTAAAAGTAGACATTTCAAGCTTTCTATATATTTCTCAGGTCTGTGAGGCAAGTAGCATAGCCTACCTTACGCTGAGTTTCGGTTAATTTATGAGACAAGAGTCCAGTTCACTCGCCCGCGCCTCCGTGTCATGATTATCTATTTTCTATATTTACTTCTTATTTATTAAATCCAGATGAAACATTGATTAAAATTAAGATACAATTAATAAAAAAACGAAATTCACTTTAAAGAAAGGCTTTGTGCTTTCTGTTTGAGGTCTCTGTGAAATTTTTAAAGTCGCTTTCAGAGCAGTCATGTCCGTAATGGAGATCACGCTCATAACATTGTTTTTTTTTTCTCACATAAATGCGAACACGAAAAATAAAATAAAAATAATATAATATTTTATGTTCTGTGGAGGCCGATCTTTATTCATCCGGTGGGCATATATCTTTTGGTTTGCACAGTGTAATTTATAGAATTGCTAAAAAATATTTTGCCACCTAAAAGTTAAAGATTTTTTGTGTCACATCACATGTGTATTTCCAGGTTTTCTACTAATACAAAGTTTAATGCTAAATCCTGAAGTATCCCTTTAACCCTCTGGGGTTTTAAGGTATTTTCTGGGCCCGAGGTGTTCTGACATGCACTGACATTTGTGCCTATTTCTTGTAACATTTTCATGGCTAATGCAGGGTTGCCAACTTTGGGACTTTGGCTGGAGTGAGACTCTGTAAAATTTCAGTGTGCGCTGAGAAATTTTTTTGTAACCCTAACCCTAATTTAAAATGTTAATACAGTAAGGATAACTTGCTCAAAGAGTGATTTGCCAGACCAAAGGATGCAGCAGGGGTGTTCCTGATTCGAAAGGTAGAGGATGAGGAAGAGGTGGAGGCCCAGGATCTACCAGTTTCAGCTCCTTCTAGTCTATCACTGAGTCATCTGTCTCAAAGTCAACAGTTTGAAATTCAGAGACTGTGTGATCACCAAGTTTTTCAGAAGAGACCAGGGCACACCAAATTAGTTGAGCATGGCATAGTGCTCCAAGAAGGAGCTTGCCCAAAACGAATGAGCTATAGGAGACCTGAGCGGCTCTTGGAAGCTTTGCGCAAGGAGTTGGATGAAATGTTAGCCATGAACATTGTGGAACCATCAAAAAGTGAATGGTGCAGCCCAGGTGTTTTGGTGCTCTAAATGGATGGAAGCCTACGGTTCTGCATCAACGTTAGATATCTTAACTGAGTGTCAAAGTTTTATTCTTATCCGGCTCCCAGAATCGAGGACCTCATTTGGGTAAAGCCAATTATTTAACCCTCTGGGGTCGGCAATCACGCCGGCATGATCTGCTCGCTTTTTTTCTGATCAGTGCAAAACAAACTCAAAATACTCTGTTGATTTTGATTTTGATTTTAAGTGCTACACATAATTCTAAACTGTTAAATGTCTTCTTTTATTTGTGTACACCAGGGGTGGGCAAACTGCGGCCCGTTAGGCTGTTTGATCCGGCCCGTCGAGTATTTAAAAAAATGTCTTAAGATCGCATTCATTTTGCCTTTTTCTTGCAATACTTTGCATTATATATATATATATTTTGCATTGCATATATTTTACAATCGAAATATCAAATATTTCATGCCATAGCTAACAAATGTAAAAAAGGAAAAATGACATAAAAGCAGATCATCATTCATTCAGCGCTGTTGTGGCTGCGGTGTGTGTCACGTAACAAGCAATGACGCGTTACCATGGAAACCAAACAGACAGCGACTTAAGCGCATAGACTTGTTGCACGTTAATGTTTTTTTCCTTTTTTGGAAACTGACAGAGAAAAAAAATGTGTGGTAACCGCTTGCACACCTGTTTAGTTTTTCCTTTGTCTGCTATTTAGTTTCTTTGCTCCTCTGGATTTGTGGATGTATCCTGACTGATTCCGTTTACCGACCGTTTATTACGCTCCCATATCTGCCATGTACAGAACCCGGTTTTGTTCATTAAATGTTCTGATCTGCCTTTGCTTTTTATGTTTTATTTTATTATTCTTAAAATAAATTTGTATATTCATTTACTTCGTTTTTTTTTCCACAAATGTATGACTTTTGGAAGTGCAAATTGATTGCCATATGCAGTTTTAATAAAGTTGAATTAACGTAACCTTCTGTCATTTTTACTCTTCTAAGTGTACACTTGCAGGTGTTTTGTTCCTAATTTACTGTTAGGCCCATTAAATAATAATAAGGATAAACAATATTTTAAAAGTATAGGCAATAATTATCTAACATCTGAGTCAGTTTATATACTACGGAAGCGTATTGCATTCACTTGAGGAAAAAAAATCTACTCTGTTTTTCTGAATTAACGACTTAATTATCTCAGAATTACGAGATCATTTTAATGAAAAAAAAATTTTTTGCTCTGTTTTTCTGAATTAATGACTTAATTATCTCAGAATTCTGAGATAATTTTTTCTTGAAATAAAAATATTTGCTCTGTTTTTCTGAATTAATGACTTAATTATCTCAGAATTATGAGAACATTTTTCATAAAAAAATATTTTTTTCTGTTTTTCTGAGTTAACGACTTAATTATCTCAGAATTCTGAGATAATTTTTCATTTTTAAAAAATTGCTCTGTTTTTCTGAATTAATGACTTAATTATCTCAGAATTCTGAGATAATTAAGTCATTAATTCAGAAAAACAGAGCAAATATTTTTATTTCAAGAAAAAATTATCTCAGAATTCTGAGATAATTAAGTCATTAATTCAGAAAAACAGAGCAAATATTTTTATTTCAAGAAAAAATTATCTCAGAATTCTGAGATAATTAAGTCATTAATTCAGAAAAACAGAGCAAATATTTTTATTTCAAGAAAAATTATCTCAGAATTCTGAGATAATTAAGTCATTAATTCAGAAAAACAGAGTAGATTTTTTTCCTCAAGTGAATGCAATACGCTTCCGTAATATACTATTGTAAGGGGAACCTAAATTAAACATTTAATACATTTGTAATACATCAGTTTCCCCTTTAAGAGTTCTAATAACTCTCACAACATACAAATTTAGACACTTAAAAGTTAATTCTTGTAACTTGTGATCGTTACAGGCACATAACACATGTTCTGTGTTGCTTATCTGTAATTGCATGCTAACACAGAAACAAACATGCAATTTGGGACCGTGAAGTTCTTACGGGTAATAGTATTTTCTGGTTGGACCAGTCATTTTCTTGTGAGAGGCGTGAGTCGTTTGTTGAATGAAACACTTGATACTGTGGACGCATACGTAGAACGCCAGTAGGAGAAATAACAGCAGAACTGCTATTTCCTTGATCCACAGCCAGGGTTTACCAAAGAAGTTTCCGAACCATGAAGAATTTTTCTTCAGTCATCTGGTGTAATTTTGTTGAAAGATCAAGAATGTCTTATTGGATTTTGTTCAAGACTCTCTCTGTAAAAGCATATCAACCCTATCTCCTCCTCTTATTGACTTAGGGATATGTTCAGTGCCGATTATCTTCAGTGTAGCCTACTTGGGCTACCATGATTCGCATCTCTATAATGTAGGGCCATGGGGTATGAAGGGTTACACACTCGAATAGCATTTTTATGTTCTGATAATCTGATCTTTAATTTTCTTGTAGTCATCCCTACTGTATATAAAAGCAGCCACATGGACACTCCAACCTATACAACACAAATGAGGTATTACAATTAATAAATAATCTAATTTTCAATTCAGAACCAGAGGTTACATCTCTAAACATGTCAGTCTTAACCATATTGTCACAGTGATTACAGTTGCCACACCTGTAATTTCCTGCACTTAAAGCTGTAGTCTACGATGTTGAAAATCGGTCGAGAAAGCCTGAGACGGTTGGGAAGTTTTAAAAAACTCATCCCGCCCCTCCACACACACACACCCCTCCCCTCTGTGCTACCTGATCCCTCCCACCGGGAAACGACCTGAACAACGTCACTCAGTCAAGCTGTGATCAAACCCCCCACCACCACCCCCCGAAACACAAACAATAATAAATAAATAAAAGAAATAATACTGTATTACAGCTGCCGTCTTAGGAGGGTACGTTTGGCATACGTTTCCCCTCCTGAGTCCCAAATCTCCCTGAAGCTCCTCCAACGGTCAATGGTGGACCCTATATTGATTCTACTTTGAGTCCGGCGTTCTTTACATTTTTTTTTTATCTCTGCTCTTTCCTCTACAGACTTTCTCTTTCTTCCAACCTTGACTGTAGGGGCAAGCAGGGGCCGCTTGCTGCTGTCGGTTTGTTTTTTCTCCACTGCTGAGCTGATGCTACTTTGCTAGCTACCATAGACTGTCAGCTGCTTGCCCGCGAAATTTCATGTCGCAGGAGGGGGGCGGCGAGCGCCCGGTGGAGACGCGAGCGCCAGGTGGAGTTTCAAGTGGAGCGGGGGATTGGATGAGAGCAGTTGACCAATGTAAGCTGTCTGGCCGGACAGCTTACATTGGTCAACTTCTCTGCAGCAGTACACCCAATAGAGTGAATGGATTTTTTTTTTCATTTTTTTTCTCTTCATATTGTTAGGATTGTACTGTAGAACCATAACCAGCATCTAAACAAGGTTATTAATTATGAACAATCTTAGAAATCGTAGACCATAGCTTTAAACTTAGCCAGGTATTTGATTTCTTAGAGGTAAGATGGCTTCTCACCAATTTGTCTTTAATTGTAGGTGCTTTCCGGAACGCAATAGAAGGAGATTCGGGCATGACTTCTCTTAGATAAGGATCACTCATAACTATTTCCCAATTACTTATTATAATACGAAATAAACTGAATTATCTGAATCTTGTGATTCGCGTTTTTGTCGTAATAGCTCATCTCTACTAATGTTTCTTACTTTATTGTATGCTTTGTTAATCACTCTATTTTTGTACCCTGTCGTGGAAATTCTTTTTAGACTTTAATCAATAATTGGAAGACAGCTGGAAATTTCAAAAGTTATAAAGATCTTTATTTCTTGCAAGAAAGGCAGTTCACCCATCAGTCAGAGTCTGATATGGAAGGGCCCTGACTTCTCCTTTTTGCCCAGCTTATATACACAAAACTCATCACACTTAGTCTAACACCCCATGGTTATACGCACACACTTACACACATATGTCATTAAAACAATTGAATATAGATTTTCCAATGCAACACCTTTGCTCTTAGTGCAAGCGAGCTTATCTGTATTTAGAAAGAACAAACTGTCCTTTCTGCAAGTGTCACTTTGACCTCGTTCTTCAGCAGTAAGGAAGAAGATGATATGAAACTTGCAGTTTCTTTAACACCATGTATGGTATAAGCTGGCTAGAGTAAATATTTCCACACCATGTATTGTAATGCTGCTGGCTGGAATAAAAATTTCTATCACAACCCTCGTTCCTTAAATCTTTGAGTCATATCTTGTGCCCTGATGTTAAAATCTTCTTCCGTATCGCATATTCTTTTCAATCTCTGGAACTGACCAAAGGGAATATTCTCAGTCATCCATATAGGATGAAAGCTATCTGCTCATAATATGGTATTTCTGTCAGTTTCTTTCCTGAAAATAGTGGTATGCAACTCCCCATTACTTTCTTTAAAGATTTTTATGTCCAAAAAGTTAATCTGAGTATGTGAAAAATCTAGACTCAATTTCAAATTGGCATTGGTAGTATTTAGATGTGTGAAAAGCTATCATATCTGCCTCTGAACCTCTCCATATCAATATAATGGCATCTATATGTCTGCCCCACCACACCACATACTTCAAATAAGGATTTAAATCAGAAAATACAAATTTATCTTCCCAAAGTAAGAAAGAAAGTTCCTTGAAAGGGAACGTCTCGGTTACGTATGTAACTCCCGGCATGCATGTGATCGACCTTCTTCAGCCTATCAGAAGCTAGCACGGTTATGATTCAGCGGTGCTTTATAGTTTCTTGGTCGATGACGTCACCCGCCTATGACGTTCCGTCTCGCCATTGGACTGATTCCATACGTGCTTCATGATACACTCACGTTTCGACCAGTGGTGTAGTGGTAAAAAAAGAGGTGGGTAAACTATAAATTCTGGTGGACCACTCACGTTTCGACGCAGCGTCTCATTCCCTCTTCAGGGAGCTAGGGTAACATACGTAACCAAGATCGTTTTCCCATCCAGGTCCTGACCAGGCTCAACCTTGCTTAGCTTCAGTGAGCATTGGGTTACATGGTGATATGGCTGCTGGCTTATGATGTCACACATTAAATTAGGAAAAATTATTCAGAAAGAACCTAAACAAAATAATTTTTTGGGACAATAAGCCCAATATCTCTCTCTGAATTGAAAACAATGGATATCATTAATTTATATCACTTAATTATGCAAAAGTATCTAATAAATCATTTATTTAGCATCAAGTGGAATGTGAAATGTGAGTGATCAATATTATATTGGTTGTCTAGAAGTAAGCGCTGGCTGTATCAAACAGTATAGTATTTTTATATACTGTTTATTTTATAGTATATATATTTTTCAAGACGGACTGATTAAAAACACTGTTATTAACTTTTTAAAGAACATGACAATAATCAGAGCCTCATAAAAGCCACTTAAGTTTACAAACAAAATATTATCATGTTGACATGCCTGAATATAAATTGTGTAAATTGCACTATTGATTTAAGCAATAAGTCATATGTCAGTCACCAGCCTACTAATAAGATAAGAAACATTCTGCTAATTCTGTTTAATGGCTGGTAATAAAAAAAATTTGTCCTGTACATTTTCTCAGTTCACTCACTGATTTTAGCTTCATTTTTGTTGTTTCAGGTATAGAGATCATGCATCAATTTTTATTTCCTGTGTTGTTCTTATAATGTTAATAGAATTACATCAAAACTGTCATCATTGATACATAGGTTATTTTCTACCGTGATTTTAGCACTTTGATTTAAACACTTTAAGACTTGTGTCTCATTTAAGACTTCAATGTAAATGCCCACTTCTGTGATTGAGTAATACCGCTGCAATTTTGCCAGTTCCCATGGAAAAGGGCGGTCTTAGGTTTTTTGGCAAGGAATGATCAGGTATTCTTGAGAAATCGGTCTTAGGTTTTTTGGCGAGAACTGATAAAGAATGATCAGGTATTCTTGAGAAATCGGCCTTGGGTTTTTTGGCAAGAACTGATAAGGAATGATCAGGTATTCTTGAGAAATCGGCCTTGGGTTTTTTGGCGAGAACTGGTAAGGAATGATCAGGTATTCTCGAGAAATCGGCCTTGGGTTTTTTGGCGAGAACTGATAAGGAATGATCAGGTATTCTTGAGAAATCGGCCTTGGGTTTTTTGGCAAGAACTGATAAGGAATGATCAGGTATTCTCGAGAAATCGGCCTTAGGTTTTTTGGCGAGAACTGATAAGGAATGATCAGGTATTCTCGAGAAATCGGCCTTAGGTTTTTTGGCAAGAACTGATAAGGAATGATCAGGTATTCTTGAGAAATCGGCCTTGGGTTTTTTGGCAAGAACTGATAAGTAATGATCAGGTATTCTTGAGAAATCGGCCTTGGGTTTTTTGGCGAGAACTGGTAAGGAATGATCAGGTATTCTTGAGAAATCGGCCTTGGGTTTTTTGGCAAGAACTGATAAGGAATGATCAGGTATTCTTGAGAAATCGGTCTTAGGTTTTTTGGCAAGAACTGATAAGGAATGATCAGGTATTCTTGAGAAATCGGCCTTGGGTTTTTTGGCGAGAACTGGTAAGGAATGATCAGGTATTCTCGAGAAATCGGCCTTGGGTTTTTTGGCGAGAACTGATAAAGAATGATCAGGTATTCTTGAGAAATCGGCCTTGGGTTTTTTGGCAAGAACTGATAAGGAATGATCAGGTATTCTTGAGAAATCGGCCTTGGGTTTTTTGGCAAGAACTGATAAGGAATGATCAGGTATTCTTGAGAAATCGGCCTTGGGTTTTTTGGCGAGAACTGGTAAGGAATGATCAGGTATTCTCGAGAAATCGGCCTTGGGTTTTTTGGCGAGAACTGATAAGGAATGATCAGGTATTCTTGAGAAATCGGCCTTGGGTTTTTTGGCAAGAACTGATAAGGAATGATCAGGTATTCTCGAGAAATCGGCCTTTGGTTTTTTGGCGAGAACTGATAAGGAATGATCAGGTATTCTCGAGAAATCGGCCTTAGGTTTTTTGGCAAGAACTGATAAGGAATGATCAGGTATTCTTGAGAAATCGGCCTTGGGTTTTTTGGCAAGAACTGATAAGTAATGATCAGGTATTCTTGAGAAATCGGCCTTGGGTTTTTTGGCGAGAACTGGTAAGGAATGATCAGGTATTCTTGAGAAATCGGCCTTGGGTTTTTTGGCAAGAACTGATAAGGAATGATCAGGTATTCTCGAGAAATCGGCCTTGGGTTTTTTGGCGAGAACTGATAAGGAATGATCAGGTATTCTTGAGAAATCGGCCTTGGGTTTTTTGGCGAGAACTGATAAAGAATGATCAGGTATTCTTGAGAAATCGGCCTTGGGTTTTTTGGCAAGAACTGATAAGGAATGATCAGGTATTCTTGAGAAATCGGCCTTGGGTTTTTTGGCGAGAACTGGTAAGGAATGATCAGGTATTCTCGAGAAATCGGCCTTGGGTTTTTTGGCGAGAACTGATAAGGAATGATCAGGTATTCTTGAGAAATCGGCCTTGGGTTTTTTGGCAAGAACTGATAAGGAATGATCAGGTATTCTCGAGAAATCGGCCTTAGGTTTTTTGGCGAGAACTGATAAGGAATGATCAGGTATTCTCGAGAAATCGGCCTTAGGTTTTTTGGCAAGAACTGATAAGGAATGATCAGGTATTCTTGAGAAATCGGCCTTGGGTTTTTTGGCAAGAACTGATAAGTAATGATCAGGTATTCTTGAGAAATCGGCCTTGGGTTTTTTGGCGAGAACTGGTAAGGAATGATCAGGTATTCTTGAGAAATCGGCCTTGGGTTTTTTGGCAAGAACTGATAAGGAATGATCAGGTATTCTCGAGAAATCGGCCTTGGGTTTTTTGGCGAGAACTGATAAGGAATGATCAGGTATTCTTGAGAAATCGGCCTTGGGTTTTTTGGCGAGAACTGGTAAGGAATGATCAGGTATTCTTGAGAAATCGGCCTTGGGTTTTTTGGCGAGAACTGGTAAGGAATGATCAGGTATTCTTGAGAAATCGGCCTTGGGTTTTTTGGCGAGAACTGGTAAGGAATGATCAGGTATTCTTGAGAAATCGGCCTTGGGTTTTTTGGCGAGAACTGGTAAGGAATGATCAGGTATTCTCGAGAAATCGGCCTTGGGTTTTTTGGCGAGAACTGGTAAGGAATGATCAGGTATTCTCGAGAAATCGGCCTTGGGTTTTTTGGCGAGAACTGGTAAGGAATGATCAGGTATTCTCGAGAAATCGGCCTTGGGTTTTTTGGCGAGAACTGGTAAGGAATGATCAGGTATTCTCGAGAAATCGGCCTTGGGTTTTTTGGCGAGAACTGATAAGGAATGATCAGGTATTCTCGAGAAATCGGCCTTGGGTTTTTTGGCGAGAACTGATAAGGAATGATCAGGTATTCTTGAGAAATCGGCCTTGGGTTTTTTGGCAAGATGTGATAAGGAATGATCAGGTATTCTCGAGAAATCGGCCTTGGGTTTTTTGGCGAGAACTGATAAGGAATGATCAGGTATTCTCGAGAAATCGGCCTTGGGTTTTTTGGCGAGAACTGATAAGGAATGATCAGGTATTCTCGAGAAATCGGCCTTGGGTTTTTTGGCGAGAACTGATAAGGAATGATCAGGTATTCTCGAGAAATCGGCCTTGGGTTTTTTGGCGAGAACTGATAAGGAATGATCAGGTATTCTCGAGAAATCGGCCTTGGGTTTTTTTGGCGAGAACTGATAAGGAATGATCAGGTATTCTCGAGAAATCGGCCTTAGGTTTTTTGGCGAGAACTGATAAGGAATGATCAGGTATTCTCGAGAAATCGGCCTTGGGTTTTTTGGCGAGAACTGATAAGGAATGATCAGGTATTCTCGAGAAATCGGCCTTGGGTTTTTTGGCGAGAACTGATAAGGAATGATCAGGTATTCTCGAGAAATCGGCCTTGGGTTTTTTGGCGAGAACTGATAAGGAATGATCAGGTATTCTCGAGAAATCGGCCTTAGGTTTTTTGGCGAGAACTGGTAAGGAATGATCAGGTATTCTCGAGAAATCGGCCTTGGGTTTTTTGGCGAGAACTGATAAGGAATGATCAGGTATTCTCGAGAAATCGGCCTTGGGTTTTTTGGCGAGAACTGATAAGGAATGATCAGGTATTCTCGAGAAATCGGCCTTAGGTTTTTTGGCGAGAACTGATAAGGAATGATCAGGTATTCTCGAGAAATCGGCCTTAGGTTTTTTGGCGAGAACTGATAAGGAATGATCAGGTATTCTCGAGAAATCGGCCTTAGGTTTTTTGGCGAGAACTGATAAGGAATGATCAGGTATTCTTGAGAAATCGGCCTTGGGTTTTTTGGCGAGAACTGTTAAGGAATGATCAGGTATTCTTGAGAAATCGGCCTTGGGTTTTTTGGCGAGAACTGATAAGGAATGATCAGGTATTCTCGAGAAATCGGCCTTGGGTTTTTTGGCGAGAACTGATAAGGAATGATCAGGTATTCTTGAGAAATCGGCCTTAGGTTTTTTGGCAAGAACTGATAAGGAATGATCAGGTATTCTCGAGAAATCGGCCTTAGGTTTTTTGGCGAGAACTGATAAGGAATGATCAGGTATTCTCGAGAAATCGGCCTTGGGTTTTTTGGCGAGAACTGGTAAGGAATGATCAGGTATTTTTCGAGAAATCGGCCTTGGGTTTTTTGGCGAGAACTGATAAGGAATGATCAGGTATTCTTGAGAAATCGGCCTTAGGTTTTTTGGCAAGAACTGATAAGGAATGATCAGGTATTCTTGAGAAATCGGCCTTAGGTTTTTTGGCGAGAACTGATAAGGAATGATCAGGTATTCTCGAGAAATCGGCCTTGGGTTTTTTGGCAAGAACTGGTAAGGAATGATCAGGTATTCTCGAAAAATCGGCCTTGGGTTTTTTGGCGAGAACTGATAAGGAATGATCTGGTATTCTCGAGAAATCGGCCTTGGGTTTTTTGGCAAGAACTGGTAAGGAATGATCAGGTATTCTCGAGAAATCGGCCTTAGGTTTTTTGGCGAGAACTGATAAGGAATGATCAGGTATTCTTGAGAAATCGGCCTTAGGTTTTTTGGCGAGAACTGATAAGGAATGATCAGGTATTCTTGAGAAATCGGCCTTAGGTTTTTTGGCAAGAACTGGTAAGGAATGATCAGGTATTCTCGAGAAATCGGCCTTGGGTTTTTTGGCGAGAACTGATAAGGAATGATCAGGTATTCTCGAGAAATCGGCCTTGGGTTTTTTGGCGAGAACTGATAAGGAATGATCAGGTATTCTTGAGAAATCGGCCTTAGGTTTTTTGGCAAGAACTGATAAGGAATGATCAGGTATTCTTGAGAAATCGGCCTTAGGTTTTTTGGCGAGAACTGGTAAGGAATGATCAGGTATTCTCGAGAAATCGGCCTTGGGTTTTTTGGCAAGATGTGATAAGGAATGATCAGGTATTCTCGAGAAATCGGCCTTGGGTTTTTTGGCGAGAACTGGTAAGGAATGATCAGGTATTCTCGAGAAATCGGCCTTGGGTTTTTTGGCGAGAACTGATAAGGAATGATCAGGTATTCTTGAGAAATCGGCCTTGGGTTTTTTGGCAAGATGTGATAAGGAATGATCAGGTATTCTTGAGAAATCGGCCTTGGGTTTTTTGGCGAGAACTGATAAAGAATGATCAGGTATTCTTGAGAAATCGGCCTTGGGTTTTTTGGCAAGAACTGATAAAGAATGATCAGGTATTCTTGAGAAATCGGCCTTGGGTTTTTTGGCGAGAACTGATAAAGAATGATCAGGTATTCTTGAGAAATCGGCCTTGGGTTTTTTGGCGAGAACTGATAAGGAATGATCAGGTATTCTTGAGAAATCGGCCTTGGGTTTTTTGGCAAGATGTGATAAGGAATGATCAGGTATTCTTGAGAAATCGGCCTTGGGTTTTTTGGCGAGAACTGATAAAGAATGATCAGGTATTCTTGAGAAATCGGCCTTGGGTTTTTTGGCGAGAACTGGTAAGGAATGATCAGGTATTCTCGAGAAATCGGCCTTGGGTTTTTTGGCGAGAACTGGTAAGGAATGATCAGGTATTCTCGAGAAATCGGCCTTGGGTTTTTTGGCGAGAACTGATAAGGAATGATCAGGTATTCTCGAGAAATCGGCCTTGGGTTTTTTGGCGAGAACTGGTAAGGAATGATCAGGTATTCTTGAGAAATCGGCCTTGGGTTTTTTGGCGAGAACTGGTAAGGAATGATCAGGTATTCTCGAGAAATCGGCCTTGGGTTTTTTGGCAAGAACTGATAAAGAATGATCAGGTATTCTCGAGAAATCGTCCTTGGGTTTTTTGGCGAGAACTGATAAGGAATGATCAGGTATTCTCGAGAAATCGGCCTTGGGTTTTTTGGCAAGAACTGATAAGGAATGATCAGGTATTCTCGAGAAATCGGCCTTGGGTTTTTTGGCAAGAACTGATAAGGAATGATCAGGTATTCTCGAGAAATCGGCCTTGGGTTTTTTGGCAAGAACTGATAAGGAATGATCAGGTATTCTCGAGAAATCGGCCTTGGGTTTTTTGGCAAGAACTGATAAGGAATGATCAGGTATTCTCGAGAAATCGGCCTTGGGTTTTTTGGCGAGAACTGATAAGGAATGATCAGGTATTCTCGAGAAATCGGCCTTGGGTTTTTTGGCGAGAACTGATAAGGAATGATCAGGTATTCTCGAGAAATCGGCCTTGGGTTTTTTGGCGAGAACTGATAAGGAATGATCAGGTATTCTCGAGAAATCGGCCTTGGGTTTTTTGGCAAGAACTGATAAGGAATGATCAGGTATTCTCGAGAAATCGGCCTTGGGTTTTTTGGCGAGAACTGATAAGGAATGATCAGGTATTCTCGAGAAATCGGCCTTGGGTTTTTTGGCGAGAACTGATAAGGAATGATCAGGTATTCTTGAGAAATCGGCCTTGGGTTTTTTGGCGAGAACTGATAAGGAATGATCAGGTATTCTCGAGAAATCGGCCTTGGGTTTTTTGGTGTGGGAGCATTTTCGTTTAGAAACCCCAAATAAAGTGAGATGTGTGTATTGTGATCGGCAGCTAGCCTGTATACTGCAACAATACATCATCCATGATGCGCCATCGAGGAACACCCATCCTGCCATTCTGCAGGTGCAGAGGATGGCATTCCCCCTGTACCTAGGCCTGCTACTGACACTGCTGGGCCATCTAAGCAAGGTATGCATTGTTTGAAATATAATTATAATTGAAATATAATTACAAACTTTTGGGACACTGTTTAGAAAGTCCATAGCCCTATGCCCTACAACCTAATGTCCCAACCACAACTGCCAATCATGTTAAAAATAGCTTCAATGTGAATATGTAAGGGATAATGTATAGAGAGGTCGTTATAGCGAATAACAACCCCGACAGGCTGAAAGGGATGAACGTCTTGAATCAGCCTGAAGGGGTTGTTATTTGCTATAACGACCGCCTCTCTATACATTATCCCGCTTATTACATGGCTACCTACAAAATAAATAAATAATTTGACACGAATTATTGATTTAAAAAGGAGTTTATTGATTTAAAAACGATTGTATTGCTTCCGCCAAAGAAAATAGTCCGTTCCGCGTCCATAGCAACGCGCTGTTTTCCATGGCAACGGTGTGTTATACTTCGCAGCGGCTGATATCAAGAAATAACACACTGCATTCTTACACTGGAACTCAACCAAGCCATGTAATAAAATATAATATAATATAGTGTGAATATACATTTTATAGGTCTACATATGAGACACACAATGCTACAGCTGATGCCACAGTGGAAGTGAAAAAATATCTCAACGATGCGTATTTGCCCAGAACTCATGATCCTCTAACTTACTGGAAAGAGATAGCAGTAATCTTTCCTCATTTGTATGTCCTAGCTAAAAAATATCTTTGCATGCCAGCAACAAGTGTCCCTTGTGAGAGGATTTTTTCAAAGGCTGGAGAAATTATCTGTAAAAAAAAGAAGTAGGCTAAGTCCTTCCACAGCAGAGAAATTAATATTTTTGATTAAAAATCTCTAAAAAAGTGAGACATTGTGGCTTGATTTCTTTTATTAATATTCATTTTGCAGGACCAAATATGTTATAGTGTTTAAATGTCATTTTGTAAAAAGAGCACAATTCAACTTGGAAACATAATTCTCTGTACTCTTCACTTTATAGACCACCTTACATGGAAGCTCTGACTTAACCTCCTCTTTATCTCTACGACTTTAAAGACCTCATAGGGAGGAATCAGCACTTCTCTTTCGTTCTTAAATTTAGAATAGATGGAGACATTTATATCAATCAAAATTTAAACTACTTAAAACTTCTAACTACTTAAAACTTCTAACTACTTTGAACTTCTTCAAACTCTCTGGTCCGGCTTTCTCAAGCCAACTTAAAGTTTGTCTCAACAAACTTTTTTTCTAGTTAGCCGGTTGTCCTGCATCTTCAATAAACAAGCTACAGTTAGTCCAAAATGCAGCCGCTAGAGTTCTTACTAGATCAAGAAAATATGATCATATAACACCGATTTTATCATCACTACATTGGTTACCTATAAAGTTCCGTATTAATTATAAGGTATTGCTACTGACTTATAAAGCCCTAAACGGCTCTAGTTCATAAAGGCCAGAGGAGAACTGGCCCCCGACTGAGCCTGGGTTCCTTGCCACTGTTGCCTTTAGCTTGCTCAGTTGGGATATTTTGGGGATATTTAATTTAATTTTATCAATCAATAAATTCCACTAGAAAATACACCTTGTTGTATTATTTTAATTTAATACTGTGAAGCTGCTTTGATACAATCTGTATTGTAATTCCGGTCTCTAGTAATAGATGGAGACATCTACTCCCATGCACGTGACAATCTCAAAGCATGACTTGTCGCTGTACTGACCTTGTGAGGCTGAGGTGAAAGAGCCAAAGCGAATCGATGTGTTTTCAACATCTACACACACACACACACACACACACACACACACACACACACACACACACTCACTCACTCACTCACTCACTCACACACACACACACTCACACTCACTCACTCACACACACACACACACTCACTCACTCACTCACTCACTCACTCACTCACTCACTCACTCACTCACTCACTCACTCACTCACTCACTCACTCACTCACACACACACACACACACACACTCACTTCACTTCACTCACTCACTCACTCACACACACACTCTCACTCACACACTCACTCACACACACTCACTCACTCACTCACACACTCACTCACACACACACACACTCACTCACTCACTCACTCACTCACTCACTCACTCACTCACTCACACACACACACTCACTCACACACAAACACCCACTCACGCACGCACTCACTCACACACACACACACACTCACTCACACACAAACACCCACTCACGCACGCACTCACTCACACACACACACACACACACACACACACACACACACACACACACACACACACACACACACACACACACACACACACACACTCACTCACTCACTCACTCACTCACACACGTTTGATGAGTTGATGGGTGTCACGTACTTTGCTTGATTTTACTGTACTTGAAACTGATTTTCATTTTCAACGTTGGGTTTGGTCTTCTAAATGCAAATTTTGTCATTGTTTTGGTGCACAATAGATAACAGTAAGGCTAACATATTCATACTAAAAGCCAAAAAACTTTAAATATGGCACTATTTGAGGGAACAGCCATTTGGGTGTCCGAAACCATTGTGGACGTTATTGAGTGCACTTATTCAATCTCACTACTGTCTGGAACTGTGTTCTAGAAATAAATGTGATATTGATATGAGGGTAGGAAGTTTTTTGGCGAGAACTGATAAGGAATGATCAGGTATTCTTGAGAAATCGGCCTTGGGTTTTTTGGCGAGAACTGATAAGGAATGATCAGGTATTCTTGAGAAATCGGCCTTGGGTTTTTTGGTATTATTATTATTATTATTTGGTGTTTTAGTAACATTGTGTATGAAATGTGCTTTATAAATAAACTTGCCTTGCCTTATTATAG